>OVAF01001478.1:501-17007 GCA_900406245.1 Odontarrhena argentea | reverse complement strand
TTATTGAAGCTGACATCCGAAGGCCATTCTGGATCAGATGTTGGTGAACAGCACCCATAGCCAACAGCATCGGAATTGCAGGTAGAGTTGGTTCCTGAAAAAANTTAGAAAAACATCTAAGTTAAGTCACAAATAGATAAAGATAGCTAGAAAAGAAATTAGAACTCTAGTTCAGCCCCAATACAGAAAAAGAAAAAATAAGCTTCAATTTAAGTGGAAAGTACAGTAACTAAAAGAAACTGGAAAGGGGAGAAGCATCATGAAAATGAATACTATGAAGACTAACAGCTAGCAATAGAACACCATTGTAAGGAACCAATGATGAAACCAGTAAAGTCGAACTTGTACGCCCACATTTAAACTTTAAAAAGCAAGTAAAATCAACTTCGTGAACTTTATTTACTTTCTGTAAACAGATCTAACTTCGCAAGTGCAAAGACAATAATGTTGCAAGTCATAAGAGTTTAAGGCTTAGCTAATAGTAAAACAAAACAAAAATGTAAAAGGTGATAACCACACATTTAAAATTACAATAAACGCAAACACTTTGAGAACTGTATTTACCGGATTATCAAATCTGTCTGAGAGAACAAGTACTTGGGAACCATTACGAACAGCTTCATCTGCAGCTTCACAGAGATTTAGAAGAGCCTTCTTTAAAGATCCTTCAATTCCTTTATGTATGTAAAAAAATGTGGGCAAGACTTGAGATTTTAAATGTGGATCACTGAGCAAACCCTCAAGCTCCCCTTCATTTAGTGCAGGACCAGACAAAACAACCTACTCATGAAATCACAAGTCTTAATGAATATGCGATCTTGGTAAAGCCAAATGTTTCTTAGCCTGCACATCCAAATTTAAGCACTCTGACCTGTGAAGCATTCTGAGGCCCAACCTCCAATATATTTCCACGTTTTCCAATATTAACTTCAAGGGACATGACCAATCCTTCTCGAAGCGGGTCAATCGCTGGATTCGTAACCTATAAGTACACCATGTTAAGACAAAGCACGTATTCACTTAAAGTAGATCAGAAGAAACAGACAGTTCAAATTGTGCCCTTTCAATGAGAGGAACAAACCTGAGCAAACCGCTGCTTGAAATAATCATAAAGCATATGTGGTTTCTGAGACAATACTGCCACTGGAGTATCATCCCCCATGCAAAAAGTTGGTTCTTTNAAACCTGAGCAAACCGCTGCTTGAAATAATCATAAAGCATATGTGGTTTCTGAGACAAGACTGCCACTGGAGTATCATCCCCCATGCAAAAAGTTGGTTCCTTCTCCCTGTGCAGCCATTGACTCAATTACCATTTGAACATCTTCGCTCGAGTAGCCAAACGCCCTAGTCCCTCAAAATCAGAGATACCATGATGCCAAAATTAGTGTCTCGATTAAAAAATGGCAATTAGTATCCACTGAATGCAAAACAATTGACAAACTATGTCAAGTATACAAGAAGATAACAGCAGTTGTATAAATTCAAGTACTTTGACTTCAGATAAATCACCATATGATGCTATATATAGCACATGATGGAAGCATAGAACAGAAGAAACAGAAAGGCTTACTGTTGGCGTCTTAAGGTTTCTTCAGCCTCCATGATTGCTGACGAAAGAAAATTAGAAGGCTTCAGGTTTCTCAGGTTTTCACTAACCCACTTTCCATATGGATTATATGATGCAACTCGCTTCTTCACTTCTGTGTTCTCATATACCTGAAGTTTAAAATATTAACACTGGAATACAACAGAAACAAAATTATATAACTAAGAGACTGAGAATAAAGGAAGAGAGATTAATCACGATCTGGTACACCAACCTGTCCACTCTCTAAGTCAACAGATATCATCATGCCAGGTCCTAGACGTCCCTTCATAGTGACTTTCGATTCATCCATTGGAAGAACTCCGACCTGTATAACGGCATGGCTTAGAAATTTTATAACAAACCACTTGTTGATCCTAACCAATTCTATCTTGGTTTCCGAAATATTAACTCGGTCTCTAAAGAAGACACTTTGTTTCCTCGAGGGAATTTTAAAACACTACGAGATTTCATACTAATTGATAAGAAACTGTTTTATATGGCTTATTGTATCTCAAAGCATCAGAAACCTCGAAAGTGATTAAATGAATTGGTATTCTGAGCTGCTAGGACCAACGGTTAAAGATTCAAGCATAAGCCCAATCATCTGCTGCCAATTATCACACCATGCTTAAATAAAGAACAAGTACATAGAGTAAAAGAAAAAACGCACCTCAGAGGCTACATAAACAACATTGTCATTTGTCCGCCAATATCTAGCAGGCCGAAGTCCATTCCGGTCAAGGCAAGCACCAACAGTCTTTCCATCACTGCACCAATAAAGTCAAGGTGATGAAGTTGGTCGCTGCATAATGTGAAAGCAGAAAAAAGAAATGCGACAGACTTTCTAGCTAAACTAATTACCACTTCGAGTGACAAATTATCATCAGGGTCATGTGCCCTCCAGTTGTCCACAATTGTGGTCCTTACCCAAAGAAGAGCAGCAAAGAGCATAGTGATCAAAATTTACAAAGTTACAAGTCTTTTGGAACATTTATAAGTACTCAGTTTTCGTAGGTTAAGAAAAGAAGCGGAGGAAAAATTCCAGCTGAAAGCTAAATCTTACTCACATGACTGTACTTTACAAAAAGAAATCTCCAAGAAAATTACCTGAACAATAGCAATGCAGGTCCATCCCAGGGCTCCATCTGTCCCTTGTAATAATCATAAAAGTCTACAGCCTACAGTTCAAAAGAAAATAAGAGAAACATCCACAAGCATCCTTGTAGATAGAAAATCAAACACAAAGCAATACCTCAGGGTATTTAATCATTAAGGTCGGGTGATTTTTATATGCCTCTGGCACGAGAATCATAAGAGATTCCTCTGGAGTCCGGCCACTTCTTATTAAAAGCTGCACAACCTCAAAAATATAAATATATTGAACTCTTGCATTAATAGATACAAGTCAGCAAAGCTTTTTTCTTCAGAAGCCAGACAAGTTTTATGTAAGCAGAATATCACTATTTTTTAATGTTTTGTTCCAAACCCAAAAGATGCTTATATGTTTCTTTTATTCTATCGGAGTAGATACCACAACGAGAATCAGAAAGTGAAAACATAAGATAAGAGGTTAGATGATACTAACTTCAGCTGCACTGTCAAGGTTAGAGGAGTCTGAAGCCTTTGGATTGCTAATTGGTCGAAGATCATTTTCACGTCCATGCCAGACAGGTGATCTTAGAGATGCTTCTCGAGATGTCATCCAGTTTAGGTTCCCCTGCAAAACTTGTTCAGTTTCAGTGAGGTCCTAGCTTACTCTTAGATACAACAACTCTATCGACCAGAAAAGACGAGTAACCTGTATGGTATTGATCTCTCCATTGTGTCCAAGAAACCTCATTGGTTGAGCAAGAGGCCATCTGGGACTAGTATTTGTGCTAAATCTTCGATGATAGATGGCAAAAGCAGTTTTATAAAGATCATTTCGAAGGTCATAGTAATATAACCCAAGAACTTCTGAACGAAGCATTCCCTTGTAAACAATGGTCTGGTTGGATAAAGAGCTAAAGTAGAGCTCAGATGCCCAACTTTCAGAAGCAACTGCTCTTTCGATCAGCTTCCTGCAAATGTAAAGTTCTCGTTCAACGTCGTCAACTTTATCTTCTTTGACAATTTTAACAAAGACCTGTTCCGTTTTTGGCATTGTTATTTTTGCGTAATGACCGACAATACTCGGGTCTACAGGAACATCCCTCCATGCGAGCACCTCCAGGCCCCCTTTCTCGAAAATACTTGTGATCACTGTATAGAATTTTCAATCATCATTATCTACCAAGGAAGATATTACATGCTATACTAGATAAAGATTATAACTTTTCAAAGTTTACCTTTCTTGGCTTCTTTCCTCATCTCGTCATGACTCGGTAAGAAGAGCATTCCGACACCCGTATGCAGCTTATCAAGAGAAGCCAATCCTTGCTTCTCGGCCCATTCGTTGAAAAGATCCCAAGGGATGGAAGTCATCAAACCAGAACCATCACCAGAAGCATTATCAGCACCACAACCTCCCCTATGTTCCATACAACCAAGTGCTATCAGAGCATCCTTCACAATTTTATGTGTGGCCTTATTCTCCAAATTCGCAATAAATCCGACTCCACATGCTCCCCTTTCAGAAACTATATCTTCCAAGTAAGCCACCTACAAATAACCAAATCCCCGACGGAACAATTCAGTATACACCAAAACCTAGGAGAATAGTGGATGAATATTCAAGCTTCTATCTACCAACTTAACAATATGATCACAGAGAAGCACAATTACCTCAGGTTTCTTATCAGAAAATGAAGCCAATGTTACACCGGCGGTGCGATCAAAATTCAGAATCGCTTGCGCTGATAACGGAGACCTAAGAGAAGACTTTGACAATGGACTATGACCGCGAATTCCGGAGAATTCGTTGCACCGTTTTGTTAAGAATCCAACGACGTTAGCAGAGGAGAGAGTCTGAGGAGGAGAAGTTAATTTTGCCGAAGAGAGAAGAAACCGTGAAACGGAAGATGGAGCTCCGACGCCGGCGGCAGGAGATTGTAGCGCCATGAAAACGAAGCTTATAGACAACCAGAAGAAACCGTAATTGCACTGACCGAGGAAGTGAAAACGCCGCTAACGATCAGAATTATTTTTTACCCTACTTTATCTTGCCACTGTAATTTATTAGGGATGTGGGTTAAAAATGATGTGCCGACAAAAAAATAAATATATGTAATTTTAATGTTTCAGTTAATTTATTAGATAATTGTTACTTATATATTTACTCTACAGATTTCTCAGAATTAAAATGGTATATCATCTATGTACTGATAAGATTTTCAGATAAAATAAATGTGGAAATCAACTTTTGCACTGTAGTTAAAAAATAATTCAAAACCCTTTAATAATCGGGCATCATATATTATTAGTAAAATACCATGGCATATAATAATACAACGTAGAAACATGCTGGATTTTGTATTATCATAATGACCCGACAAGTTTAACAAGGAGATAACCGGATCCAGACCGAATTGGAAAAAGGAAAACCATGTCATAATCATATTGGGAGCAAACTCAGAAATTGAGTCACTTAATCTCCAAGACTTTGAATGTACAAAGAGGAAACCACAATCAATTCTGAAGGGTTTGCTTCTCAATGCGCAAACTACGCTGCAACTGTGTTTGAGACTTCTTCTTCACCTCCGGTGGTTGTTTTCAGACGGTTATCGGAGTTAGCTTCTGGTGTGTCTTCTTCACTCGGCGGTACGAGTTGCCAGAACAACGCAAGATACTTGTCCCATTCTTCCAGAATCATTGCTCCTTTACTGCTTCCCGTTTTCTCCTGTTTTTTTAATACGGAAATGGTTAGTAGAACTTAAAATGACATTATCATAAGGTCGGTGTGAAGAGAAAGGAAAAAGATAGTTACCACATGAGCTTCGATCAGGCTCTTCAGTTGTGATTGCCCAACTGATGAAGTCACTCTCTGGATCTTCACTATCTCTTTGTTCACCTGTCCAGGGGGTTGCAGTTCAATGTTTCATAAACGTTAAGGAAAATCTTTTTGAGATAATTCAAAGGATTCGTGATGTTAAACCTTAGGGAGGAGAGTGTTGTCCTCATCAAGAAGATACGCCAATCCACCTGTCATTCCGGCAGCTACGTTTCTTCCGACTCTGCAATTTCAAAGAGAGAAAATTGGCAGTTCAAACATTCTACTTCTAGAATTTTGGTTTCCCGGTCAAGATTGAAAAGGGAGTTTAACTTACTTCCCAAGTACGACAACACAACCACCAGTCATATATTCACAGCAGTGATCTCCAGTTCCTTCAACTACAGCTTGAGCTGAAGAATTTCTAACCGCAAATCTCTCTCCTGCTTTGCCTCTCACGAATAGCAAACCACCGGTGGCGCCATACAGACAAGTGTTTCCTACAATTGTTGCATCTTCAGGACGAAAACCAGTCGATTCCACTGGTAATATCGCAACTTCACCTCCCGCCATTCCCTTGAGGTAAAAAAGTATAATAAGAAACAGAACCCAAAATTTGCTGGAAAGAAACATTGCTTTCGAGACCACACCTTTCCCACATAGTCGTTCGCTTCACCCACAAGACGTATATTCATTCCAGGAGTTAAAAAACATGCAAAAGATTGGCCAGCACTTCCAGTGAACCTATGGTGGTACATAGCGGATCATGTAAGTTTACAAAATGCACTTCTCATTATATATAGTTATTACGTGTTTAACTGAATCATAGCATTGGCTTACGTTAGGTTCAGTTGTCCCGCAAAACCAGTGTCTCCATATTTTTTTGCAATCACCCCTGCAACCCGACCGCAAACAGCACGATCCACATTGTATATACTCATGGTTTTGTGAACCGTTTTTTCATTCTCAATTGCATCCATTATCTGAGAAACAACCAAAACTTTAGTATCAAGTTTTCTTTCATATGTAGAGTACGCTCTTCTCTCCATTTGCCAATTTTCCATAAATAGAATAAATCTCTTCTTCTAAGTCTAGGCTCTTTCCAAAGTAATAGAGGTTAGTCATTCATAATCAATTACATAAGATTGCTAAGTTTCTCATATTTGGGCATAAGCTACATAATGTGTCAACAAGTAAGACACTACTCGGTTACCTCCGCATCCTGAAGTATAGTATCATCAAGAACAGGACCATTTGAGTGAACCTCCTGCTTCCTAATGGAAGTACTACTTCGTTTTGGCAGCCCAACCGACTGTAAATATATAAAAGAATGAGATTTACACCAATACAACTTGGAGGTTGGTGTATGCACTAGAAAAGCAATAAGCATGTTCCGGACTACTTACAGATAAGAGATAGCTGAGGTCAAGATGAGTTTTCACGAGCGAGATATCCCTAGCCTTTAGCAAGTCTGTCCGCCCAATTATGTCATCCAGTTTTTCATATCCCAGCTGAGCTAATATGCCCCTCACCTAAGAAAATTAGGATGATATAATACGTAATAAGATCCATGAAAATTTATATAAGTGAAATATTCTCTTCAATTACCTCCTCTGCTATGTACAAGAAAAAGTTGACAAGATCACCAGGCAGACCAGGAAAACGTGCACGCAACTCTTCTCTCTGTAACCAAATTTAGGGACATCTTAGCAAGAATTGGTAATGGGGTTGAACACACACAAAAAAAGAACAAGTAAGAAGAGAGTCTAAATTACCTGACTGGCAACACCAACCGGGCAGTTATTAGTGTGGCAAATGCGAGCCATAATACATCCTGTGGCAATCATTGCCAGAGTACCAAACCCATACTCATCAGCGCCCATTGCTGCAGCTATCAACACATCAACACCACTCTTGAATCCGCCGTCAACCCTGAGAATAACTCTTTCCCTGAGTCCATTTTTAATGAGTGTCTGCAAAAGGTTAAATGTTAGCAATCAATGGACATCAAAGAATCTACTTCCACATGGAAAACTGAAGTGAATAAAAGATTACAAGGCAAAGGAAAATGCTAAACACTTTACGAGACTGTATACCTGTTGGGTTTCGGCTAGTCCAAGTTCCCATGGGCCTCCAGCATGCTTTATGGAACTGATAGGGCTGGCTCCAGTGCCACCATCATACCCTGATATCTGTAAACAAAGAAGCATCATAAGTTTCAAAAATTCATAATTGCACAACTATGTCTTCATTGGTCAAAGAAAAGTTCGACACATACATAGAATTTGAAATATAAGGATCGTCATTAAAAAAAACTAGAAGAGGTATGATTCATGTGGTCCTTGAATCCAAGTTTAAATCGATTAAATTTCTTGCCTTAGCATGGGCCCGGAGAGTACATATTAAAACGTAAACTGATGGCAGAATTGCAAGTCTTTGGGCTAAGGTGTTGATTAGGGAATTGCATAATCTAATTAGTTAGATATAATTCTCTAATTTTTAACGTTCAAAAAAAATCTGAGGAGAAGTGCATGCCTGTATGATATCAGCATTAGCCTTCGCTACTCCTGAGGCAACTGTTCCTATTCCAGCTTCGGATACAAGCTTGACTGATACTTTGGCCTTGGGGTTGACCTGGTTATATATTTTTGTTATGAGGGAACCCTGACTCTCAAAGTTGGCAAAATGCTAACAATCAAAGAACAGTACCTGATGAAGATCAAAGATCAACTGTGCCAGATCTTCAATGGAATAAATATCATGATGTGGAGGTGGAGATATAAGCGGAACTCCTGGTTTAGAATTTCTAAGTCTAGCAATATATGCGCTAACTTTTTTCCCAGGGAGTTGACCACCTTCACCTGGCTTCGCTCCTTGAGCAACTTTGATTTCCAACTGGGATGCATTAACCAAAAACGTCGGAGTGACACCAAAACGCCCTGAAGCAACCTAAGAGAATACAAAGGTCAGTTTGGTCTCTGAGACGACAACATAGTCTTTACTCTCTAGTAAGAATTTGCATGAAGGGAATAAAAGAGTTCCTTAATACTTTCTGAAAGTGACCACACTGTACACATGAAGATATGCTATGTCCACTAGTCAAGTTAACTTCCAGTACCTGCTTAATAGCACTTGTAGCCGTATCCCCGTTTCGAAGACCTTTAAGATGTGGCAGTGTCGAAGAGTACCCATCAACAACATCTGTTAGAGGCTTCCACCGGATTGGATCCTATTAAGATAGACAGTGAATTTCTAGCTACTATTGTGGTAAATTCTGCGTTTTGCAGTTCAACAAAATCTTAATAGACAATGAAGAATTACCTCGCCTCCTTCCCCTGAATTGGACTTTCCCCCTAATCTGTTCATTGCAATAGCAATTGTCTCATGAGTTTCTCTTGAGATTGCTCCAAGAGACATTCCACCAGTACAAAATCGTTCCACAATAGAGGAAGCAGGCTCAACTTTCCCAACAGGAATAGGCTTACGGTCACTTTTGAACTCAAGAAGATCGCGGAAAACCTACAGCAAAAGCATATACAGAAAATAATATTCACTTGTTCCATAAAACAGACAATTAGACAAGATGAGGTTGTACCACTCACTGTAATAGGGCGGTTGGCTAAATGCTGCTGATAAACTGCATAGGCTGTCTCACTCTTCTCACGGACGGCTTTATGAAGTAATTTAGACATCTCTGGGTTGTTTCCATGATATTCACCTTTCAAATAAAACACACACAAAAAATACGTAAACAAATACTATAAACTTTAACCCAATGTTCTATACCTAATAAAGCATGCACATTGAATCAGACAGCAATTCAATCTACTAATGGGACGGTAATGTAGTGTAGAGAAAGGTGTGTCTGTGCATGTGCAACCTTCTCATGAAGAAAGAGACACTTCAAAATTTGTATCTAGCTTGACATAGTTGTGTGCATAAACAGAGGCAGTCGTATTTATGTGTCCCTGTAGGAGGGAAGGGATGTACATGTGCAAGCTCATAACTAAATTAACTGTTAGTTCAGAAAAGTACCTCCAGGCCTAAACTGAATGAAACCAAAGTTCTCTAGCCGTTTGGCTGTATCTTCAGAAAATGCCCTCACCCAGAATGTTAACGTCTCCCTGGCCAGCTGCAAAATATAGGAAGACTTGTTAATAAGCAGCCGATGACATCTCTTTGTAACAGAGAGTATTTTACATAAAAAATATAACATGATAAGCATTCAACAAATAGATGAGATCTCAGACTTTTATCAGAACCTTCGACAATTATAAACTTAACATTTATAAGGTTTTCGCAAACAATTTAAGGAGGAAAGTACAATTTCTGCCATAAGAGTTTCCCATTAAGCAACATGTCTCCATTCTACCTTTGACATAAACTATTCATTTGTTAAAACTCGTTAATGAAGAAAAATTAAAGCAACCACCAAGAAAAATAAAAACACATTTCCAAACATATAAGCCTATTACAGAAGCCAAAAAGCACACATGTTTAGAGGGTGTGTGCACAAATTAGTATAAGCTCCTTTAGGTTATATAAATGAAATAGCATCGGTTTTGAGAAAATGTTCTAATAATCATACTCATCGTATATATTATATTAAAAAGGGATCAGGGGGTATTCTGACCTCATCCAAAGTTAACCCACCAATTTGAGACGCACTACCACGAAATGAAAATTCAACAACATCCTTTCCCAGTCCATATATCTCAAATATCTGTGCTCCACAGTAACTGAAAACAGAGAGCTCATGCATTATGAATATAATTAGATAAGAGTTATAGGTCGAAAAACGAAATAGAAAGTTCACAACTGAACCTAGAGAACAACGATATGCCCATCTTGGAGAGAACTTTAAGAAGACCAGTGTTAACAGCCTGCAGTAGAAATTCAAAGAATCTTAGGATACCTTTCTTCCATTACTTATAAGGAGTTAGGACGCAATGTTACAGCAGGGAAAGACTACAATCAGGTTAGCAAATACATCATGCAAGCAAGAGACTAAAATGGCGTGTCAGCACTTGAGAGAACATTTCAATGAGTAGAACCATAAACATGTCTGACCTTGCGATAATTCTTTTGAGCCTGTTCTATAGTTACAGTGGGCATTTTTCCGTTTCTCATCATGTTCACAGTCTTGTTGCTCAGACGCCATTGTCTACATGTCTCCAGTGCTAGGTGTGGGCATATAGCACTGAAATATAGTTACAGACATAGATCCATATTATTTTCAATAGATGTGACATCTGACTAATTGAGGGAGCACTCTCAAATCATTCCTCAGATCAAAAAATTTAAATTAAGAATATGAGTGTATTATAAACTACATAAGAATAAATGTGAGATATATCTAGAAGATGCAAACTTGTGGAAATAAGGACTGAAAGAGAGAATAAAATACGCATGAAATCCACATGACTTGCTTCTGTACGAAAAGAAACAGCCTAACAGTGCGAAAGATTCAATGAAATAGGAAAAGTAAAAACCTTGCTCCATATCCAATCAAACAGGCAAAGTGATGTGTACTAAAGCACTGAGCTGTATCTGCAATTATTGAAGCTGACATCCGAAGACCATTCTGGATCAGATGTTGGTGAACAGCACCCACAGCCAACAGCATCGGAATGGCAGGTCGAGTTGGTTCCTGAAAAAGGGGCAGGGTACTGGATTAAAAAAACATTAAAAGTGAAGTTAAATATATAAAGATAGCTAGAAAAGAAAGTAGCACTCAAGTTCAGACCTGATACCAAAAAAGGCAAGCAAAAATGAATATTACAAAGACTAAACGCGAGCAATAGAAATCATTGTAACAATGCAAATGATGGTAGTTTATAGCAATTTATGAACAAAAAACCAAAAATACAAACCAGAAATAATGGAACTTGTACGCTCACAATTAAACTTAACAAACAAGAAATCTGTGTGTACCGGATTATCAGATCTGTCTGACAGAACAAGCACTTGGGAACCATTTCGAACAGCTTCATCAGCAGCTTCACAGAGTTTCAGAAGAGCCTTCTTCAAAGATCCTTCAACTCCTCTATGTATGTCAAAATATGTGGGCAAGACTTGAGATTTCAAATGTGGATCGTTGAGCAAACCCTCAAGCTCCCGTTCATTTAGTACAGGACTAGACAAAACAACCTACTCATGAAATAAATAGTCTTGATAAATATGATTTCTTGCAAAATACAAACGTTTCTAAGCCAGCAAAAAATCCAAATATTTAGCACTCTGACCTGTGAAACATTCTGAGGCCCAACCTCCAATATATTTCCACGCTTTCCAATATTTACTTCAAGTGACATGACCAATCCTTCTCGAAGAGGATCAATAGCTGGATTTGTGACCTGTGAGTATACCATGTATGTGAGGAACCATTTCAAGGGCAGTTCAATGATCAACTACGACAAATCAATTGTGTAATCAACCAAGATGAGAACAAACCTGAGCAAACCGCTGCTTGAAATAATCATAAAGCATATGCGGCTTCTGAGACAATACTGCCACCGGAGTATCATCCCCCATGCAAAACGTCGGTTCTTTCCCCTGTGCAGCCATGGATTCAATTACCATTTGAACATCTTCGCTCGAGTAGCCAAATGCCCTAGTCCCACAAAGTAAAATATACCATGGATAACCAAATTAGTGTCTTGATCACCAAAAACCTATAGCATCTAACAAAAGCAAAACCATTGAATTCTGCCAGTGAAAACTACTGAAGAACTTTGTACTTTAAAAGCAAAGCTCTGCAACAAGAAAACATAAGAGAGTCAAATCTTCAGGGGTATCAGCGTTAGCCTCTACAATATCCCTGAAGCTTGTAAAGCTGGGAAACCTGCAGAGACTAACGCTTTTTTTATTCTCTTATCTTTTGTTGTTGCATAACTAATTTGAATTTTTTTAAAATGTTTACTGAAATTTGGTCCTGTTTTCTGCAGTTGCTTTTAAGTCCAACGAAGATCAAAGGAAACAAAAAGCTCATAAAGTTGGACTCAAAGAAAATATATGCCAAATATAAAAAACGAGAAAAAAAGTTATGAAAAGTTTGAAGTACTTTGATTTTAGATAAAAATCACCATATATTGAAAGCAAAGAAGAAGAGAAACAGAAATGCTTACTGTTGGCGCCTTAAGGTCTCTTCAGTCTCCATGATTGCAGACGAGAAAAAACTGGAAGGTTTTAGCTGTCGCAGGTTTTCACTAACCCACTTTCCATATGGGTTATAAGATGCAACCCGCTTCTTTACTTCTGTGTTCTCATAGACCTGAAATTTCACATCTCAACAACAGGATACAGCAGAAACCAAAATAATATATATCAGACTATCTCAAAATAAAGAAAATATCGACCATGGTCTGGTCCACCAACCTGCCCACTTTCTAAGTCGACAGATATCATCATGCCAGGTCCTAGACGACCCTTCATGATGACTTTCGATTCATCCATTGGAAGAACACCGACCTGTATAAAAGGCATGGCTTAGCAACTTTATACAGGCATGACTTGGATACCAGAGTCCCTGACTAGACTAATCAATTCACTATCTTAATTTGCAGATTAACTCGGTGTCTAAAGAAAACACTTGATTTCTCCTGTATTTCACACTAAACGATCACTAAATACACTATTCTATAGTGGTCATCATGTCTCAAAAAACTAAGTAACACAGCTATGTCAAGAAAGAAACAATAAGAAACTTTCAATTAAACGAATTGGTTTTCTGACCTGTAGAACCAAAGCTTTAAGATTCAAGCATAAACCCAATCATCTGCTGGCAATCATTACACCATGCTTAGATAATGAAAAGCACCTAGAGTAAAAGACAAAACTCACCTCAGAGGCTACATACACAACATTGTCACTTGTCCGCCAATATCTAGCAGGGCGCAGTCCATTGCGGTCAAGACAAGCTCCAACAGTCTTTCCATCACTGCACCAAACAGGGAAAGGTGACGAAGTTCGGAATGTGAAAGCAGAAGAAAGAAATGTGACAGACTTGCTAGCTAAACTAGCTACCCTTTGAGCGACAAACTATCCATGGGGTCATTCACTCACCAGGTTGTCCACAAATGTGGACATATAAAAGAATAGAAAATATCTGAATGATCAAGACTTCAAGCTTTCTAAAACGGTTATAAGCAATCCGGTTTCTTAGTTAAATAAATTTCGGAGGAATAAATCTAAAGCAGATGACAAAATTTTAAGCAATTACCTGAACAATAGTAATGCAGGTCCATCCCAGGGCTCCATCTGGCCCTTGTAATAATCATAAAAGTCTACAGCCTACAATTCGAAAACAGAAAATAGAAGCACTGGCCAGCATCCATAATAGTAAAATACAGCAAACATGAAGCAATACCTCAGGGTATTTAATCATCAAGGTTGGGTGATTTTTATATGCCTCTGGCACAAGAATCATAAGAGATTCCTCTGGAGTCCGGCCACTTCTTATCAAAAGCTGCACAATCCCAGTAATATTAATACATTGAGCTCTTACAGCAATAGAAATAAGTCTAAAATCTAGGAATCGAGTCATTCTGAAAACTGTATACACTTGCAAGCTGAGTTGCCTTTTATCATAAATTGCTAGTTACATGCCAGACAAGTATTTATCCGTGTCAACAGTCAGAAAATTTTTATGTAAGCAAAAATCATTATTGCTTTTATGTTTTAGTTCCAAACACAAGAGACTTTGTCTTGTTTTCTTACCATAAAGAGAATCACAATGGATAAACAGACCTTAGGAGATTAGATGACACTTACTTCAGCTGCACTGTCAAGGTTCGAAGAGTCGGAAGCCTTTGGATTGCTAATTGGTCGAATATCATTTTCACGTCCATGCCAGACAGGTGATCTTAAAGATGCTTCTCGAGATGTCATCCAGTTAAGGTTCCCCTGCAAAACTTGTTCGGTTTCAGTGAGCGGTCCTAGCTTACTCTTAGATACTACAACTCTATTGACCAGAAAAGACGAGTAACCTGTATAGTATTAATCTCTCCATTGTGTCCAAGAAACCTCATTGGTTGAGCAAGAGGCCATCTGGGACTAGTATTTGTGCTAAATCTTCGATGATAGATGGCAAAAGCAGTTTTATAAAGATCATTTCGAAGGTCGGAGTAAAATAACCCAAGAACTTCTGAACGAAGCATTCCCTTGTAAACAATGGTCTGGTTGGACAAAGAGCTAAAGTAGAGCTCAGATGCCCAACTTTCAGAAGCAACTGCTCTTTCGATCAGCTTCCTGCAAATGTAAAGTTCTCGTTCAACGTCATCTACTTTATCTTCTTTGACAATTCTAACAAAGACCTGTTCCATTTTTGGCATTGTTATTTTTGCGTAATGACCGACAATACTAGGGTCTACAGGAACATCTCTCCATCCGAGCACCTCCAGGCCCTCTTTCTCGAAAATACTTGTGATCACTGTACAGAATTTTCAATCATTATTTACCAAGGAAGAGATTACATGCTATACTAGAGAAAGATTATAACTTTTCAAAGTTTACCTTTCTTGGCTTCTTTCCTCATCTCGTCATCCCTCGGTAAGAATAGCATTCCAACACCCGTATGCAGCTTATCAAAAGAAGCCAATCCTTGCTTCTCGGCCCATTCGTTAAAAAGATCCCAAGGAATGGAAGTCATCAAACCAGAACCATCACCAGAAGCATTATCAGCACCACAACCTCCCCTGTGTTCCATACAACCAAGTGCTATCAGAGCATCCTTCACAATTTTATGTGTGGCCTTATTCTCCAAATTGGCAATGAACCCAACTCCACATGCTCCTCTTTCTGAAACTATATCTTCCAAGTAAGCAACCTGTAAACACTCAAACCCACGGAAAATCAAACCAAAACCTTAATAGCAAGTGCAATTTAAATTTGCAGACTCAAACAAAAACTCAGTATACCAAAACCTAGAACAACAGTATATGTTTCCTCAAGCTACCATCTTTCCACAAAACAATGATCGCATGTAGCTACAATTACCTCAGGTTTCAGATCAGAAACAGAAGCCGGCGCGTCACCGGCGGTGCTCCGGTCAAAATCCAGAACCGCTTTGACCGATAACGGAGACCTCAACGAAGACTTCAAGAGTGGACTGTAACCACGAAACCCGGCGACTTCGTTACGCCGTTTGGTTCCCTTAGAAATACAGTAGGATCCGACGAAGTCAACAGAGAAGAGACTCTTGTTCGAACTTAACTTCGCCGACGAAAGAAGCCGTGAAACGGAAGAAGAAGCTCCGGCGACTCCGGGAGATTGCAGCGCCATGAAAACGAAGCTTCAAAAAAGAAAGCGATCGATCCGATTTTTGGAATTTACTCTCTCTCTATCTGCGACTGTTGCCGTTATTTTCAAAAGTCAAAATGGAAGTAGAGAGAGACTGATTCACTGCGGTGAAATGTACGGTGCACCGGAATCGCACAGAAAAATCGAAGCGTTGAGCACGAGCTTAGAAGAAGAAGAAGATGGTGAGTGATGATGATCAGTGAGCATGAATATGCAGGGATTCGAATCGCCGGTCGCTTTTTTTGGGTTGGGTCCNGTCGCTTTTTTTGGGTTGGTGTTGTTGTATAAGTGATTGAAAACGCTATTTCAACTTATTTTTCTGTCCACAAACGCAATCGCGTATTTCAAGGCTTAGCGGTGCGTTTGGTGGCGCTTGTAGAAGAGAAGAGACAATTGAATAAGTATACTATTTAATATTTTATTTTATACAGAATAAGTAATTAATAGCCATTTGTGGATGAATACGTAATCATGTCTTATGTAAGTACAGTAGACTATTAATTTACTTTATTAATAAACATCTATGCATAATAATAAAATAAAATTTAAAAGAGAAATACCAATTCATATTTAGATTTTAGTTTTGTAGAGTTAAAGTGAGTTATATTGGTATTTGAGAATTTTTTTGAGAAAATAGTGATATTTTTGGAATTTTCTCAAATAAAAATAAAATTAATTTCAAAGTGCGAAAGAGTTGTTTATTAAAAAAA
>OVAF01001477.1:0-21679 GCA_900406245.1 Odontarrhena argentea | reverse complement strand
CACCGCTAGTTTGCTGAATAAAGTTTTTTTGTATGTTATTTCGTGGTATTACCCTTTTTTTTTTCTTTTTTTCTTGCAAAGAATGTAAATACCATTACAATGAATAGTTTAGCGTTTACAATTTTGTTGACAAATTGAAAAGCCTAAAAAGTTGGTTCCATGGAAAAAAAGGAAATAAAAAACATTGAAACAAATAAATCTATCATTTGGTGAAATCTTTAATTTAAACTTTCGATTTCATAAAAGAAGCGATAAGTAGAGTAAGCAATTGAGAGAAACGTAGTCTTCCCTCGAAGAATGAAAGGTTGTTCACATGTAGCCGAACAAATAATCTTTAACACTAGACCGATAACCAGAGGTTAGTGCACACTCACATGCCAAGATACTTCTCCGATGTCAATAAATACTAACACCATGACTCACTAGCTAGTCTTACTAACACCAAGGTGTGATTTCCTTAGAACAAGTAAGAATACTTGCTTTGCCGTTAAATTGTGTAATCAAGCTATTCTCTCGCTTTCTTTTTGCATAATATTTCCCCCATTTTCTAGAGACTTGATTTAATTTGTGTCGATGAATACTAATGAGATCAGTTATTTTATATTTTTGGTTGTAGTAAAATGACTAAATTAATGTAATATACCACATTAGTGATCTTGTTCGTTTTTGTATCTGCTTTTAGATGTTGAATTTAAACATAAAATAAAATACAATTATAAACGAACAATATCTAGTGAATTTCTAAATGTTGCATCCAACAACAAAAATGAACATGCCCAACATGTTCAGCTTTTGGTTTGCACATATATGACACAACATCGTTGTTGATTTTTTGATGTTAACCTGCCCCAAAATGAGCTTCATAAATTAGGTTCTCGAAGACATTGTCATGTGCATCACGAAGCTACTTAATAAGTTAATTATATAGTACGTATATAAATTTTAAGAAATCGTTGAACCGAAAATCATGTCAATTCTTCACGATTGGATTGATAGCCTGAAAATCACTCCAAATATAATGATAATGATAGATTTAGAGCATTAGTATATTTTGACATAAAAATGAAGAAAACATAAGTTATGGGGTTAAACCGAGAAAACCGAGAAAACCATGTAATTAAAAAGCTGGCAGTCCGATTTGAAACGCAATGGTTTCCTTAAGTGGAGAGATTCACATGAATTGCGAGAGGAGAGCCCTCATCTTCATCTTCATCTTCATCTTCTTCCCTCACTAGATCCAACCCTCTTTCACTCTCTCTCTCCACCATTTCCTCCGTCGTTTCTTCTCGGCGGCAGCCATGGTTTCCTCCACCAAAATCAAATCCGTTGATTTCTACAGGTACCCGATCCTCCTCTCATCTCTCTACCACGAAATTCTTGTTTTTTTTTTCATAATTCCCAATGATCAATTCAATGCATTTGCCCATGTATATACATTTTGTTCAATTACGCATAATTTGGTTAATCTTAATCCGTTCACAAACCCATTTTGGCTGTCGAATTCTACCTGCAATTTTCGTGTCCTTGATGATCCGAATTCTATGTTTTTTTTTGTTTCCAGGAAAATCCCGAGAGATTTGACAGAGGCATCTCTGTCAGGTGCTGGGTTATCTATTGTAGCTGCTATCGTTATGATGTTTTTGTTTGGAATGGTAACCACCCTCTCTCACATTTCTCTCTTTGATCAACTAGTTTTGTAATCTTACCAAATTATTCTGTCTAGTGGACCAAAGGAATGATCTTTGTCTTGTAGGAGCTGAGTAGTTATTTGGAAGTCAACACTACCACAGCTGTAGTAGTTGATAAGAGCGCTGATGGGGACTTCTTACGCATCGATTTCAACATCAGGTTCCGTATTCTGCTCATTAAAGCTGACATTTGTTTGCTCTGTCTTGATATCGAGAGCTGCTCTAGATGTTCTATGAATATGGATACTGTCACTAAATATATGCTCGTTTCAGTTTTCCTTGTCATATGCTCTAAGTCATTGATATGGGATGGTTTTCCCTATAACCTGACTGTTTTTTTTATATCTTAACTTTTTGTAGTTTTCCTGCTCTTTCATGTGAATTTGCCTCCGTTGATGTGAGTGACGTGTTGGGAACAGTAAGTCTCTGCTCAGCCTTTCTATTTGATGATCACATTCTCACTGATGTATGCATTTTGCAATAAATATTGTATGATTGTTATACAAAAAAGCAAAAAATACAAAAAGAAAAGCTTAATTCTCAAACATTTTCTTCAGTATCAGAAAATGTGTCTTTGGTTGTATGATATATGATAGACTATCCATGTAGCATTTTGATTTTGTTGTGAAATGGTGATTTGGATTTAAAAAGGAGTATTGCCTGCAAATGTTTTATCGCGTGGCTAAAAACGTCATGCATATCACCTTATCTCTAAGTCCCTATATCAGTTGTGAAGAACTTCTTATGTATTTCATTAAAAGCAAGACTTACTGTGCATATTATTGTATGGTCAGCTGCCGCCTATATCTAATTATGATGTTTAATTTTCAGAATAGGTTGAATATAACAAAAACAGTTCGCAAGTTTCCAATTGATCCTCATTTAAGGACCACTGGTTCAGAATTCCATTCTAGCCTTGCATCACATGACATTAACCATGGAGAAGAAACTAAGGAAGAGATTCCTGATGGTGCCGTACCATTAACCAACAGTAGTTTTGAAGCATTTTCACACCAGTGAGTGGGCAGATTCTATTTTATTGTGCATGTATAGGAGTCCTGTCTGAGGCTTGAGTATGGACTAACGTAACTTGACTTTCTTATGCAGCTTTCCAATACTGGTTGTTAATTTTTATGCACCATGGTGCTACTGGAGTAATCGTCTGGTAAGTATTAACTATCTTATGCTTCTTTTAAATTTTCCAAATTCATGGTCTTTTCATCTTTATGCAAGCAGTTATGATCCAGTCCTGGATGTACCAATCATAACTTATCCTTCCTGCTTGACCTAGTGTGAAAGAATTTGTCAGAGGTTTTTGACATTATATTTTTGTAGGAATTTAAAAAAAAAAAAAAAAAAAAATCTAAAGGGCTATTTGTTATTCTGTGTTACTAATTCTAGATGACTCTTATTTTCTTGAATTAAATGTTGGTCAAAAACACTTTGTAGCTTTTACCGGTATTATGTAACTCAGTACCTGCCTTACATTGACAACTTCGTTTATGTTTTGCTTATGATGAGTTTATATTATATTTTCTACTTTTCGCTTCAGAAACCGTCTTGGGAGAAAGCAGCTACTATTGTAAAACAGAGGTTTGCATTAGACTCTTCTGCGTGTTTATTTAGTTATGAAATTATGAAGTCACACTGGCTGATAGTCTTCTTTCTGAAATATTTGTCTGTGTGAATATTCTGCTGCAGATATGATCCTGAACATGATGGGCGTGTTCTTCTAGCAAATGTAGATTGTACAGCAGAACCTGCATTATGTAGGAGGTACCACGAATAAGATATTTTGCCCAATTTTCTTCTTGTTTCGGGCTATAAGAAAGCTGAGAAAAACTGTTGGTTTCTTGCTTGTTCACTCACTTTCTTAAGGACTGCTATTTATGAATGCATGTGCAGCTATGACTGTAACCTAAGTTCATTTTTCGTATGACCTGACATGAGGTGTGAAATATGATTTGCAGGAACCATATACAAGGCTACCCATCTATTCGGATTTTCCGAAAAGGCAGTGACCTTAGGTGAGAAACAATCTGATAAGATTTTAAACTGTCACTAGCTTAGTGATAATTATGTATGCATTCTACTTAACCTTGTGTGTCAGTGTGGGGGCAAACTCGATTCTGTATCTCCTAATTGTGTTCTCGGTACAGTCAAATGTTGACACTGCAATTTATCACTGTGGGATTGTTCAAAACCTGAAACATTTTTCTGTCTCCTTTTTAACTTTAGATATGTGGTCCACATATTTATTGGTGCAAACATTCTAATGAAAATGTTTCCTGTTTTGTTGTTTTTAGAGAGGACCATGGACACCATGAACATGAATCTTACTATGGAGATCGGGACACAGAGAGTATAGTTAAGGTAGATAAATCCAATTTCTGTTCCAGTATCCGGAATAAATTGGTCAACTAACACATCTATTTCTATGCTTGTGTTTGTTAGTTGTATAGAAATGGGTAATTTTGTTTTTGAAGTATATATATGCCTGCACATCATATAATTTTGCTGCGGTTTGAGTCAATATTAATCATGTTCGTCATAAGTTCATATACAAGGATTCTCTTCCTTTCAGATGGTGGACGGACTGGTCGCTCCTATCCACCCGGAGACTCACAAAGTAGCTTTCGATGATTTGACAGAACATAACGCGAAGCATCTTAAGAAGGCACCAGTTACAGGAGGTTGTAGAGTTGAAGGTTATGTGCGTGTAAAGAAGGTAAACCTCTGAATGAAAAAGTGAAGAATGAATGAACGTCCCTGCAATTTATTTCTCGCATGTTCGATATTTTCTTAAAGCTTTTCTGCTCTGAAATTTTTGTCTTTTGTATGTTTCAGGTTCCAGGAAACCTTGTCATCTCAGCTCATTCCGGAGCTCATTCGTTCGATACTTCTCAAATGAACATGTCTCATGTTATTACCCATCTTTCATTTGGAAAGATGATTTCTCCTAGGTTGCTGACCGATATGAAGCGGTTGTTGCCATATATTGGTGCAAGCCATGATAGGTTGGATGAAAAGGCGTTCATAAATCAAAATGATTTTGGGGCTAATGTTACTGTAAGTCCCAAAAAAACTGTGTGAATTTTGATTCTTGAACCATTGTCAAATTTTCTTTCACTGACCGTAATCTAATTATTTCTTACGCTATAACTGCTGTATACAGATTGAACATTACCTTCAAATAGTCAAAACAGAGGTCATTACAAGAAAATCTGGTCAAGAACATTCAGTAATTGAGGAATATGAATACACAGCTCACAGTAGCGTGGCTCATACTTACTACTTACCCGTTGCAAAGTTTCACTTTGAACTCTCTCCCATGCAGGTTCAGTCCTTATTTACATAAACGAGAAGATAATTTCTCTCGCAACTGTCTCAATATACCCTTCTCCTTATAACTGTCCTTTGTTCCCTGTTTTTGCAGATCTTAATAACTGAAAACCCAAAGTCCTTCTCGCACTTCATCACAAATCTTTGCGCCATCATTGGTGGTGTTTTCACGGTTAGGATTTTATCAGTCTACCTTGCTTCTGATACTCGTGAATTCCATGTTGATTTCGCATTTCGCCTGTAAATTTTTCAGGTTGCGGGAATACTAGACTCCATTTTCCACAATACGGTAAGACTGATAAAAAAGGTCGAACTTGGGAAAAACTTTTGATCGGTGACTGGAGGTTAGAATTTTTCCATCAATCTATAAAACCATAGAAGAACCTCACTGTCTGTTTGGATTAGCTATTCTACAGAGAAAAAAACAGAAAGAAAGAAAGAATTTTGTTTGACACTACTTAGGTTCTTTATGATTCTTGGTCTTTAAAGATTTGCCTTATTTCTTTATCCTTCTATTCTCTATAGATATTATAGATGATATACAATAGATGATATACACACAAGTAGAACTTTTATTAATTTACATGAGAAACAAATGGTTAAAAATCAAACAACACCAATTGACACAAATATGGGTGAAAAGAGAAAGGGAAAAGACTTATAGCAGAGTGAAAACAGAAGACAAAAGAGAATTTCATTAGTGTAGGAATAGAATGCAAGCAAAAGCAGCCCCGAGAAGAGCAGCGACAAAGGAAGAAGAAGAAGCTCCGTTATTTGGAGTTTCGTGGGTCGGAGTAGGCGTAGGTGCTGGGGTCATCTCAAAGGTTCCTGTGACAGGTGGAGAGGGAGCGGATTCTCCCGAGGGAGCCGGGGCTGGAGAAGGTGATGGCGGTGTGGTGGTGGTGTTGTTGCCACTTCTATCTGCCATGACGACGACCACGAGCTTCTCGTTTTTGTTGCAGTTATCTTTATTTCCGCTGATGAAATAGTATGGCCCAGAGCGGGTTAGCGCAAAAGAAGTTTTGCCATCTGTGAATTTAGCGATTGGTGCATCCGTGTTGCAGCTGTCGTAAGCGTCTCTTGTGACTTGGAGGACCGAGTCTTGGTTTGGTTGGTAGACGAACACTGCAATTTTATCATACATTTGTGTATTATATTTGAAAGAAACTATGATTCTAGTTATCAGTACAGTGTGAGAACTTACGAAGAGAGTCTCCGATTTGGAATCTGCTCTGTTCTGCCCATTGACCGTACACTTGGGAACCGGAAGGGACAGTCCAACCTTTTGCACCACCGACCGTAAACTCTCTAGCATCAGCTTTGTTTACCATCATGAACAAACACATGAGACCGAGCCCACAAAACATCATGTTCTTGAGTTCACGAACCATTTCTTAAACTGAAACTGATGTAGAATCAATAAGTTTTAGCGGGATATGTATGTAAATTTAGTGTGGTTTAGAATTTGATAAGAGATGATGAAAGGCAATTGGCTTTATTTAAAGGTGAGGCTTTTGAGGAAATGTTGCAGAGAATCTTTTTTTTTTCATTGCCTTTCTCAGAGTCTAAGCAAAGCATAAATGCCTAAGTGTTTTCAGTTTTGGAATCTCATGTGACTTGCTTCTGTCAATGGCTTTTGTTCTTTGCTTCCGAATCTTTGATGTTCTATTTAATATTTTATCTTCATGAATAACGAATAACGATGTAGAGAACAAAGGGAGATATAATAAAAATTCCAAATTAAAAGTCTAAAGATCTTCTTCATGTCAAAAAAATAGCCAACACTCTCTGAGAGCTTTGGGGAATTACCAGAGAACAACAACATACAATACTTTTATAGACCAAACAAAAGTATTAATTAATACAACATGTCAATTTTGTTTCAACATAGATCAATCATATTAAAAAATTCTCCCCGCATCTGCTCCTTTTGATCCTTCCTCTGTTTCAAAACACCAATCTCTTGTAGTCGAACTGACCAATAATGCTAACGTTGTTATCTCCTTAGTAAATTAGTCCATCATTAGTGCAAAAGCCGCAACCATTGCAATACCTAAGGACATGAAGACGCTGATCCCGCGTCTATGTCCTGAGCTCTTCTTGGGGAAATGTGTTGGAAGCGCGCATTCTTCTCCATTAAAGAAAAGTTTGGTCGGGAAACCGTCGCCTCCGGGGATATTTAGTCCGTTGATGTTCCTCTTGGTGAAGGAGATAACAGACTGTTGCTTTCCGGGCACGGCAGGGTCTTTGAGTGGATTGGTTCCGTTTACTTGACCCACAAGGTAGTTCAGACCAGGCAAGCCTTGGAACATAATGGTTCTATTGTTTGGTGGAACACGTGTGCCGTTGAACGAGTAAACGTTTTCATACCCTGGACCTGCTTTACCCATATCAATCGCCACAAACCAATCCTCGAACGCGAAACCTCTCCAGTTGAAAACGGTTAACCTCGCGGTCCAGCCGTTTCTGTAATCCGTGTTAACGTGCCAGTTAATACTGACTCCGCAGTTATCCGGACAAGGCAGTTTCTTGGGCATTGGCATGTGGTTTTGTTTAGCCCAAGCCTTAGCTTTTAGGGTTCTGTTCTCGAAGGGAACAAGGAGGGCGTCGGGAGGGAGGAGGAGCGGATTACGATCAGCATTGCAAGTGTTGGTATCAATGTCATTGCATCCGCAAGCGCAAGTGTTGCAAGGAATTGCAGAGTTGTTGTAAAATGCAGAGAAAGAGACACAACATCTTGCGGCCTGAACTTTGGGTTTAGTTATGTTGCAGACCACTTGCCAGCTGGCGATCGCATAGGTTATAGCCGGTATACCGCTAGGATCTGGAAATGGAGATGGGTCGACACGAACCGGAGCCCCACATTTGTACTGCGGATTGAGAATACCGTCGATTTTCCAATGTTGTGGTGGGTATATAGCTGTTCTGTTTAGATCTGGAGGTATCTTGAAAACCTAACAAATTGAAAGAGAAAACAAAACACAAAAACTTCAAAACCTTGATATGGATTTGTACAATTCTTGATACATTTCCGCAAAGAAAATCATTTACCTGCAATTGAAAAATGGATCGAGCTTTAAAAGGATCCATAATAGGTGGCAAAAGAGTTCCGTTTTTGCAACAGTAAGGTAACTTTCCGGTCACGTTATCTTCCTTCTTCTCAGGAGGCAAATCAGAAATGGCTGGCTTCTTCTGACAATTCATGACCTGAGAGAAATCTAAGTCTTTGTAATACTGTCCAGCTTTGCTGTAAAGACATTCAGATGGATCTTTCTTGTGAGTGTAAGCTCCTCGCATCGTGTTTATAATCTCTCCCCGCGTCCATTCCCAAGTCAGGTTCCAACGGTCTAATCTCCCCAGCGGATTATCGTTGTCGATAGTCACTTGGGCCAAATAGTTGCTCGGGAATGACTGCAGAACATCATAGACTATGTTCAGATCACCATACCTTCTCCGTGCAAACTTTGTCTTTGGTCCAGTCTTGACCTTAATCTTAGGGTTTTTAATGCAACAAACGTGCATATTGCCTCCTACGCAAGAAAACAAAAAATTTTCCATTTTGAAAATCATGTTTAGTTTGTATGAAAAGTTCTTTGTAAATTTTAGGCTGAATATATATAACCTAACAGATGCAACATAAGTTACTTGCATTTGAAACAATCGAGACTACTCTGATCTAACCTTTTCTTGTCGCGGCAGGGCATTCCCAACCGTCATTGATGAGCTTAAGAGATCTCGGCATTGGCGTGACCCCTTTCTCAACCCCGAAAAGAGTTCCAGTGATTTCTATATTTGTAGATATCTGAGTGAAATCACCGGCGGTCTCAATCGAGGTTTTTAAATCCGTGTTTCCTGATCCGATAAATGTAGTTCCATTGCTAGCATCCAGAGGAAAATCGCCATCCAATGGAGTCACACCGGTTGCAGAAACGATCAGCTCTCTGTGACGAAACCCTATGAACATTTGCCATCCTCTTAGCTCTTCCCTACCCGCATTTACAATCATCGCAGTTGATTTAAACGCCCACGATTGCGCGGTTACGTTCTTCACGTGAGGGTACTCTCTTTCGCGGCTTACAAAGCTGTAGCTCATGAAAACACCGTTGCAACCGGCCATCTCACGGGGAGGCTCAGCTGCTGCTGCTGCACCACCATCTTCGCCATAATCTTGGCCATTGCATAGAAATATAACTGATGATAACAAAATCAATAGACTTAACCAATAGCGTTTGTTCCAAGGTATCTTCATCCCAGTTGTAACGTCAATAACCTTCATCGTTTAAAATTTTAAGATTTTTCCCTTTTCCCACCGCCTTGTGATTACGTGAACCGCAAGGCAGCGAGAAAACAAAAAAAAAATCAATGAATCAACCAAGTCTTTGGACAAAGACGAGGATTGATTAACGATTAAGGTGTAGTGTGAAGAGCTTGTATAAAGGTTAAAATCTTTGATTCAAAGAAAGGGAACGATGATTGGAGAAGAAGAGGTGTTAATAGGTAGTTTTGATATGAGCCTCTGGTTTTATTTGGTGGTCACCAACATCTAAGAATGTGTGTTAAGGCAATTGCTAATTTTGGAACATAGTTTCGTATCTGTTTGTTAGCTAAAAACCGCTTCGATTGTCTTCGAGAATGAAACAAACTCTGCCACTCTGGTCTTCTCTTTATTCACTGGATCATATTCCAGAATAATATATTTTGATTGCATTTCCATTTTTTTTAAAAAGTGAAATTGCGTTTTGTAAGAGAGAAGTAGGGGTGGGCGTTCCGGGTATCAGGTCGGATTTAGATCAGTTCCATTTGTTCATAGTTATTATACACACAACAATAAAGATTTTTAAGAAATCTCAACTCCTCTGTCTCCAGCGTTTTCACAATGGTGGCAATATGCTCCAGCTTCGGAAAAAAATCAATACGTCCATCCGTGGAATAGTACCCTAAAACAAGCGTGGTAGAAAAGTGAGGTTCTAATATGGCTGATTCCGGAAAACATGTTTAGTTAACAAAAATCTGATGAAATCTGCAAATCACAAAGAAACCAAAAGTATTAGAGATTTCAGATTCATTTATGTATGTCTAGATATGACAAATTACGCATGTATGTCTAGATATGACAAATTACTCATCATAGAATGAAAGATAAAAGTATTAGTTTGTGAGTTAAAAAAGTTTTTGAATTGTAATATCAACCTGTTTGCCAAGCAGAGTCTCGGATATAGTTGATTGTGGGTGTAGAGTGACCAAGAATTAATGTGGGTGATGATAAGATTGCATTTACAAGAGAGGAAACGTGTGGGGTCGTACAAACATATAAAGAAAGTTACATTTGAATTCTGATTAGTGTTGGTTGTTAGGGATTAGGCACTGTGAGACTATATTTAGGGGTATATTTAGTAGAAGCTCGGTCAATAAAGGTATTGTTGGGCCAGACATTTTCAGACCCCAATAATACCTCTAATTCTTGTTCTTTCTCTCGTCACTAATTAATTGTATAACAGTACAAGAAACGTGTTGTGATTAATTTTTTTCTTTTTTTGGTCGGAACGTGTTGTGCTTAATTAGTTTTTGTACTTTATATAAAAACCAACTTCCTCTTATACAGTCTCATCATTACTAGACTTTATTAGCTTCTTAATCTCATCATTAATTTTTTGACCCAATAAAAAAATAAATTCGCATTACATTTTTGAGATTCAAGGTTAGCAATGAATTTTTTTTTTGGAAAAATAAGAATATAAAACTAAATAGAACAAGATTCGGTTTTCTGTTATTGAAACATCCTTAGTATTTGCTAGTTTTGGTCCCTGTTATATAGTCCAAATATATTGATATTTTAAAATTTTATCTTCTTACGTTCATTAATTTGTCTTTTTGTTTACTTGTTTTTTTTTTTGGCTAAGCGCGTGTATGCGTACCCTACGGAGTCGTCTCTTATGGTCAACTTGAAATATCAGCTAAGAATCTATAAAAAGCATCTTCAATTGCAATCATTCAAAGCAAAGAGAGATCTCAAAATCAGAAAACTTAAAATAAACTAAAAAGTCTAAAATGGCTCGAGACGGAGACAGTGACCGTGGAGGAAACTGTTGTACTTGCTGCTTCAGTTTCATCTTCACAGCTGGTTTAACCTCTCTCTTCTTATGGCTGAGTCTTCGTCCCGACAAACCAAAATGCTCGATCCAGTACTTTTACGTTCCTGCCCTCAACAAATCCCTACACTCACGACCACTCAACACCACTCTCAACTTCATGATCCGTCTGGATAACCCAAACAAAGACCAAGGAATCTACTACGACGATGTCCACCTTTCCTTATCCAACACCTTCAACAACACCACTTCTTCTCTTCTTCTTGCTAACTACACGGTTCCAAGATTCTACCAAGGACACAGAAAGAAGGCCAAGAAGTGGGGTCAAGTCCAGCCTTTGAACAACCAGACCCTTTCACGTTCGGTTTTGTCTAATGGATCCGCCGTTTTCCGGTTGGATCTGAAGACCCAAGTCAGATTCAAGATTATATTTTGGAAAACTAAAAGGTATAAGATCGAGGTTGGTGCTAATGTTGAAGTCAACGGTGATGGAACCAAAACTGCCAAGAAAGGGATTAAGATGAAGAAATCTGATTCTTCTTCTCCTTTGACAAGTTCCTTTTCGATTTGTGTTTTGATGAATCTGCTTGTTTTCTTCGCGATTCTTTAACCTCTCATTTGATGATTTCTGTTTTTTTTTTGTTTTCCATTGTTCTGTTTTGTTGATTTTATTGACTCTTTCTTGAGTTTTTGCTTGCTTCTTTCTTCCTTAATTTCTAAATTGGACCAACATTATTGTTTTTGTTTCAACTATGTATTACTTTCTTCTTCTGTCAACAACATTCTATGAAGGAATCATAAACACAGCACAAACAAAATATAACTACTAAAAATTGAGTTTAGTAATTCTAAAATATTGAGACATTTTTATGCAACTATTCCAAATAGCATTATTAAATATTGATATTTAAAGAAAAGGGTGAACCATTAGTACTTTTATAAAAGAGATTGAAGGGTGGATAATACAATAATCAGGGGGTTGTTATCTTACTTCTTTTTCTTGTCAGCACGACAATATCTTATATTTTTGGTTTAATATGACCAATTGGATATTGTATTTGTAAGTTTGCTTCATATTCTAGTTTTTACTTTTTACTTTAATAGTCTGGCTGTCAGTTTTTTTTTAACAAAACGCGTCATTTTTTTTCCATACTTCTTTTAACTATTTTGTTTTGATTAATGTGAAAGTAGTCATCAAATTACAAGAAAAGCTGCCAAAATTATTTTCTAAAATCATGTTTTGTTAAGGAATCTTTCAATTGGTCGTAGTATTTAAGATGGATGCATGTTAGATATGGCCCTCACTAATTTTCTGACTATACAATCATCATGTGAGCGAAAAAGGTCTATATATTTTGGTGAATACTCAAATCATTTCATTTAATCTATTTTTCTCTAAATGGGCGGTCAGATATGTTACACATAGATCTAGTTGTTCTTCTTTCTTTAATTATTTGTAGAATAAATAGTACACGTAACGTGTTGTGATGAATATACATGTACTTCATTTATAATAGAAACAAAAAATTCGAATGTGTATAACTTGGTTGTTCAGTTTCATCATTATTAATTTCTTACACTTGTTGAGGTTGAAGTTTAGTAATGATTTGTTTCAAAGAAAATGTATAAACACAAATGAATGAAATAAGCTAGCTTCGATTTTCTATTATTATCTCTAGACTTTGCCAGTCGTGGTCCTTTTATATAATCCAAAAATATCGGTCTTTTTAATGTCAACTTGAAATACCAGCTAAAATACCCAATGAGCGAACAAAAGAATCTACAAAACCATCTTCATTTACAATCTTACAAAGCAAAAAGATCTGAAATTAGAAAATTAGAAAACTTTGGCTGATGATAGTGCAGGAGAGTGTTGGTGTAAGTGCTGCATAAAGTTCATCTTCGCAGTTGGGCTAACCATTCTCTTGGTATGGCTAGTTTTTCCCCACAAACCAAAATGCTCGATCCAATACTTCTACGTTCCTGCCCTCAACAAATCCTTAAATTCACAACCACTCAATACCACTCTCAACTTCATGGTCCGTCTTGACAATCCAAACATAGACCAAGGAATCTACTACGACGATGTTCACGTTTCCTTATACAACACCTTCAACAGTTCCACTTCCTCTCTTCTTCTTGCTGACTACACAATGCCAAGATTCTACCAAGGACATCACAAGAAAGCCAAGAAGTGGGCTCAGGTTCTGCCTTTGGACAACCAGACGGTTTTACCCTCGGTTTTGCCTAATGGATTGGCTGTTTTCCGGTTGGATCTCAAGACTCAGGTGAGATTCAAGGTTATGTTTTGGAAAACTAAAAGTTATAGGATCGAGGTTGGTGCTAATGTTGAAGTCAATGGTGAAGGATCTAAAGCTGCCAAGAAAGAGATTAAGATGAAGAAGTCTTCTTCTTCTCCTTTAAGTACCTATTTTCCAGTTTGTGTTTTGATGAATCTACTTGTTTTCTTCGCGATTCTTTAACCTCATTAGATGATTTTTCTTCTTCTTTTTTTTTTTTCCATTGTTGTGTTTTGTTGATTTTATTGACTCTTTCTTGAGTTTGGCTTGATTCTTTCTTCTTTCGGAGTTTCAAAATTCGACCAAGTAGTCATTATTGTTTTCTTTAGTTACTTTATATATATAAAAAAAATAAGTTTGAAAATCAGTTTAGCGCTTTTTAAATGTACGTACAAGATAATAATGATATAACAGAGGGGAAAAATATGTTCTGTCTTTACAAACAAATCAAATAGGTTATGTTCTACATCCATAGATGTTTCATTCCAAGAAAGATTGAGAATGAAAAGTAGCAATAGTGATACAACGGTCAATCCAAATTGAAATCATTGCAATACATGAAAACGATCACTCTATTGTTCAAGTCTATATGTCGAGACACTATAATACAGATGGTCAAACAGAAGAGACTGAAGATATTAATGGGCGGTTGACTAACCCACAAGTCCAGTAGTTTGTGAACTTCCAATAATCGAATGGCTATTGGTTCATATCTAGAAAATGAATGAGTGTTTTGGTTTTAGATTTGAATATGAGCTTTAAATTGTCATAGTTATCAAACTGGCGTTGAATTTTTTTTTATAATTATTTATACTATAAATAACATTTAAAAGATATTACTTTATTACTTATACTATAAATTATATTATTTATACTTTTAGTAAAAAAAAATTAATTACCATCCAACCGCTTGTAACCATTTTAAGAAAATAATGCTCGTTTCAATCAAACCGTCTTCTTCTTTTTTTATGACCTTTTTTATAACCAGAAACTTTTTAATTAGATTAGTTGAATACGGTAACTAACCAATCGGAATATATATAGAATAGCTCAGTCAAAAGATATTAGGCAATTCAATATTATACCTCTCGACTCTTGTTCTTGTTCTTTCTTTAATGAAATGTATACTTCTCACTATCTGTAGAATAGTACACGAAACGTGCTGTGATGAATGTATGATTGTACTTACTCTATGATAAAATAAATCAAAAACAATATTATAATTAAGGGTTTATTTACTTTCTTACGCTTCTTGAGGTTGAAGTTTAGTAATTTTTTAAAAAATAAATAAGGCTAAATGGAATAAGACTTGGGTTTTAAATATTATCCCTAGACTTTGCTAGTTTTGGGTCCTTTCATATAATCCAAAAAATACTGGTCTTTCTTAATTTGTTTTCATTAATATGTTATTTTATTTTTTTTGGCTAAGCCTGTACTGAGTCATGTCTTAATGTGTCAAATCTGAATGAGCGAACCAAAGAATCTATAAAACCATCTTCATTTTCAATCTTACAAAGCAAATAGTTCTAAAATCTCAAAATTAACTTCAATGGGTGAAGGAAACTGTATTAGTTGCTGCTGTACGTCCATGTTCATAGCTGGTGCAATAGCTCTCATGCTATGGGCACTTATTGACCCCTTCGACAAACCAAAATGCTCGGTCCAATACTTCTACGTCCCTGCCCTCAACAAATCCTTAAATTCATCACAACCACTCAATACCACTCTCAATTTCATGGTTCGTCTTGATAATCCAAACAGAAACTACGGAGTCTACTACCAAGATGTCCTAGTTTCCATATCCAACACCTTCAACAGTTCCAATTCCTCTCTTCTTGCTCTCTACACAATTCCAAAGTTCTACCAAGGACGCCACAAGAAAGCCAAGAAATGGGGTCAGGTTCTGCCTTTCAATGAACACTCTCTTTTACATGCGCTTTTGCCTAATGGATCTGCGGTTTTCCGCTTGGATCTTAAGACGCGGCTGAGATATGATCCTAATTTCGGGCATTCCTATGGACTGGAGGTCGGTGCTAATGTTGAAGTCAACGGTGAAGGAGCTAAAGCTACCAATGATGAGATTAAGATGAAGAAATCTCATTCTTCTTCTTCTTTGACAAGTTCCTTTTCGATTTGTGTTTTGATGAATCTGCTTGTCTTCTTCGCAATTTCTTAAACCTCGATTTGATGATTTCTATTTATTTTAAATTGTTGTGTTTTGTTCACTCTTTCATGAGTTTTGTTTGCTTTCTTTCTTCTTCAGCCGTGCGAGTACGCATTCAAAATCAGTTATTCTGTTACTGTTTTATCAATAAAATTCTCTTTGAAATTCAGTTAGCCGTCTATTCATGACACTGTTATAATTTGGGTTTGAAATGGAAGAGAGCGCCAAAAACATAACAATACAAATAGTGACCCTAGAATATATAGAGAATTTTAAAATACATAAAACTAAAAAAAATATTGAGTTTGTGAATTATTATGCAACTACAATAATTCTCTTTAACCTTTTCATTCAAATTAGAGTGGTTAATTAAGGTTACCATCATGCATAATCAAATTAAAATGATACCAAATTTCGCATAGTGACAACTAGAAAACTGCATGTATTACTACTATCATGAATAATTCAAAATATGAAACACGAGAATGATCATCTTATTACTTGTTTAGATCTAACTATTTTTTTCATTGTGTACATTTTTCTCTCTTTATATCTTATTCTAAATATTAATGTGATTGCATGTACACTTCCATGAAATATTTTGTATGAAAACTATACCGCATCAAAGTTTTTGCAGCATACTATATATGTTAATTCTTCTTACAACAAATACAACCTATCTCCCATAAAACATAGACCAACTCTTCAGCGCATTCTGCTTACAACAATACCAAGTCTCCCCCACAAAACATAGACCTACTGTTCGTACAACAAATACCAAGTCTCCCCCATACATCATAGACCAACTATTCGGCGTATCAACTCCTCAACTTCTTAACGTTTTCTCCTTTGAAATTTCAACATACTTAAGAGATATGGCACGAAGAATATCCCGAGCTGAAAAGGGAAAAGCATAGTTTGCTTCTCTGAGATTTACCTCAAAACTGTCTCCACGTCCGAGCTCTAGAGAGTGATACATGATACATCTGAGTTTGGTCTTGGAAAACTCAATCATCCTTATTGGACAATTGACTAACCCACAAGTCTTGTCCAGAGGCTTAGGACTTTCATTACTTACATATCTAAGAGCTAAATACTTGAGGCTGAGGCTATTCCTTCAGATCTAGGAAATGAGTGTTTTTAGCTTAGATTTGGATATGAATTTCCAATTGTTATAGAATGAGCGTTGGATTTTTATTAACTTTTTTAAAAAGTTTAATTAAGTATATTTATTTATTTATATATGTTACTTTGTTATAAATTTTTTTTTTTTGTCAACACTTTGTTATAATTATTTAAACATTGGAAAAAATATTATGTATAATATAAATCGTATTTTTATATTTTTATTTAAAATTTGTACTATTCAACCTTTTGTACGTAGTCAATTAAAAAAAGTAATGATCCTTTCAATTCAACCTTATTCTCTATATAATCATTTTTAACTGCTAATTCTTTACGATCTTCTTCATAACCAAAAACTTTCTAACTATTTCATTTAAATGTGAGAACAGAGAACCAGTCGGAATATATATATAGAGTATAACTCAGTCAAAACTTATTAGGGAATACAATTTCAGACCCTAAATAATACCCTCTAAGACTCTAGTTGTTATTCTTTTTTAATGAAGGTTAACTTCTAATAGTAAACGAAACGTGCTATGATGAATGTATGTTTGCACTTATTTTATTTTTAAAAAAACGAAAAAAAAAAAAACAATATTGTGTAGATATATAAGACTAATTAAATGGAATAAGACTCGGTTTTTAAATATTATCCCTAGACTAAACTTTGCTAGTTTTGGGCCCTTTCCAAAAATACTAGTCATCCTTAATTTGTTTTCATTAATATGTAATTTTTTTTATTTTTTATTTTTGGCTAAGCCCGTACTGAGTCATGCCGTAATGTGTCAACTTGAAATATCTCAATCAGCGAGCCAAAGAATATATAAAACCATCTTCATTTCAATCTTAATTACAAAGCAAAAAAGATCTCAATTAATCTCAAAACTTAATTAATGGGTGAAGGACAGTGTTTGCGGTTCTGCATTAAGATCACCTTCGCAGCAGGTGTAATCGCTCTCCTGATATGGCTACTTACTCTGCATCCGGGCAAACCGAAATGCTCGATCGAATACTTGTACGTCCCTGCCCTCAACAAATCCTTAATTAATTCTTCACAACCGCTCAATACAACTATCAATTTCATGGTTCGTCTTGATAATCCAAACAAAAACAACGGAATCTACTACGACAATGTCGTGGTTTCCATATCCAACACCTTCAAAAGTTCCAATTCCTCTCTTCTTGCTCTCTACACAATTCCATATTTCTACCAAGGCCACCACAAGAAGGCCAAGAAGTGGGGTCAGGTTCTGCCTTTTAACAATGACACTCTCTTACGAGCTGTTCTGCCTAATGGGTCCGCGGTTTTCCTGTTGGAACTGAAGACGCGGGTGAAATTCGGTTTATTCTCGAATAAGTATGGACTCAAGGTCGGTGCTAATGTTGAAGTCAACGGTGAAGGAGCTAAAGCTACAAATGAAGAGATTAAGATGAAGACATCTCATTCTTCTTCTCCTTTGGCAAGTTCCTTTTCGATTTGTGTTTTGATGAATCTGCTTCTCTTCTTTGCAATTTCTTAAAACTCGATTTGATGATTTCTGCTTTGTTGACTCTTTCATGAGTTTTGTTTGCTTCTTTCTTCTTTCAGAGTTTCCAGCCGTGCATGTACACATTGAATAAGTTATTCTATTTGTTTTGTTTTTTTTGTTTAGACAAAGTTCTATTGGAATATCAGTTAGCCGTTTGTACAAGACACTTATTTTTTTGAATTTGAAATGAAGGATAGGGCGCCAATAACATAACAATAAAACATGATTCTAAAATATGGAGAGAGAAATTTTAAAATACATAAAATTGATTTTTTTTTTTTTTTTGATCCGGGTGTCTGAAAAGAACCCAACTAATCCTCAAAGAACAATATTTATGACTAGTTTGGTCCCAAGTTTTCTAGTAGAACATGAAACAAGGATTCTATCTTCGCATCTGGCCATAAAAAAAAAAAAAATATTAAGTTCGTAAATTATTATACTGCATAAAAACAATTATTGTAGACTTATTTATGATCCAGATTTTAAAAATTGCGAATATTGTTGACAAAAAAAAAATTGTTAACTTTTATATATATATATGCCTACAATTTCAGACCCTAAATAATATCTCTAAGACTCTAGTTGTTATTCTTTTTTAATGAAAGGTTAACTTCTAATAGTACACGCGCGAAATGTGATGAATGTATGTTTGCACTGCCTCGATTGTTTTTAGTTTTTGTTTTAGTTTTTAGTTTTTGATTTTGTAAAAACTGCTTTTTTTACCAATCAAGTTTTTGAAGAAATAGATTCCCTAAAATTTAGGGAAACTAGTTTTTGAAGAATTTTTACATTTACTACACAAAAACTAAAAACCACATTTTGTGAGTTTTTGAGGGTGGATGGCATTAATTTCTTTTTGTGTGTGTGTGTGTTTTTTTATATATATATATATATATATATATAAAATCTGTTTTATTTTACTCAATCTACCTAAATTCTCTAGAGATTTATCGCATAATCAACGATCTTTATATAAAGGAATTCTGTTTGTTTTACGTAAAGGAATTCTGCTTGTTTTTTAATTTTTTAATTTATTTATTATCTTATTTTAATCAATCTATCTATATTCCATAAAGATTGATTCCATAATTTTTAGTCTTTGTACAACCTAGTCAAAAACTTAAAATCCCAAAAACCAAAAACCAAAAACCAAAAACCAAAATCACCAATCAAGTTTTTTAAATAGTAAAAACTACTGCAAAAACCAAAAACCAAAAACTAATAACTATTTAAAAAAATGCAAACAATCACCACCTTTATGATAATAATAATAAAAAAAAAAAATATTGTGTATTACTTGGTTGTACAATCTCATCATCATCATTAGGGTTTCTTACTATCTTACGCTTCTTGAGGTAGAAGTTTAGTAGATATATAAGACTAATTAAATGGAATTAATAAGACTCCGTTTTTAATTATTATTATCCCTAGACTTTGCTAGTTTTGGGTCCTTTTGTTGGAATCTCATCCAGCTGAGAAATGAGAAGAATCAGAATCAAAATCAGAGTGGTAGAAATCTACAGAAAGAAGAAGTTACAAAAGACAAAGAAACAAGAAAAAGGAAAAGAAAGGGAATAAAAGAGCTTTTAAGCAATAAGGAAATTTGGCGTTTTGCTTAATAGTTAATTTAGCATTTACTTATTTTCTATTTTATGGTTTTAGGAAAATATTCCTAGACATTATGTTAATCCGTTAGCTATAAATATGCAGCTTATGAGAGCAATCTAATCATCCAGAGCAATAATACGAGTTTCTTTCAGAAGTATAGTTTTTCAATATTCTCTTTGATTCTGATAGCAAAAAGTTGTCAAATATTAATCTCAAAACTGATCAATTGGTGAAGGAAACTGTTTGTCGCGCTGCATTAAGATCATCTTCGCAGCAGGTGTAATCGCTGTCCTTATATCAGTGATATGGCTACTTTGTCGGCCTCACGGCATACCGAAATGCTCGATCGAATACTTGTACGTCCCTGCCCTCAACAAATCCTTAAATTCATCAAAACCGCTCAATACCACTCTCAATTTCATGGTTCGTCTTGATAATCCAAACATAATGTACCGAGTCTACTATGACGATGTCGTGGTTTCCATATCCAACACCTTCAAAAGTTCCAATTCCTCTCTTCTTGCTCTCTACACAATTCCAAAGTTCTACCAGGGGCACCACAAGAAGGCCAAGAAATGGGGTCAGGTTCTGCCTTTTAACGACCACACTCTTTTACAAGCCGTTCTGCCTAATGGGTCCGCGGTTTTCCTGTTGGAACTGAAGACGCGGGTGAGATTCCATCGTTTATTCGGGAATAAGTATGGACTCGAGGTCGGTGCTAATGTTGAAGTCAACGGTGAAGGAGCTAAAGCTACCAATGAAGAGATTAAGATGAAGAAATCTCATTCTTCTTCTCCTTTGACAAGTTCCCTTTCCATTTGTGTTTTGATGAATCTGCTTCTCTTCTTTGCAATTTCTTAAACCTCGATTTTTGATGATTTCTGTTTAATTTTTCCATTGTTTTGTTTTGTTGACTCTTTCATGAGTTTTGTTTGCTTCTTTCTTCTTTCAGAGTTTCTATATTCGGCCGTGCAAGTACACATTAAATAAGCTATTCTATTATTGTTTTTCTTAAGCAAAAATTTATTTGAATTTCAGTTAGCCGTTGTTTGAAATGAAGAATAAGGCGCCAAAAACATAACAATAAAACAGTGAGTGAATTTTAAACTACATAAAAATTGATAACTTTTTTTTTGGTTATTCGGGGCGTCTGAACCGAAACCCAACTTATCCTCAAAAGAACAATACCGATGACTAGTTTGGTCCCAAGTTTTCTAGTACATAAAACATGAAATAAGGATTTTATCTTCGCATCTGGCTAGAAAAGAATGATAAATGTTAAGTTCGTAAATTATTATACTGCATGAGAACAATTATTGTAGACTATTTATTTATGATCCAAATTTTAAAATTTACGAATATTAACAAAATACCAAAATGTTTATTATTGTTTAAATTAACGTAGTTGCCGTAATATAAATTTTCTATTTTAGACTATTTATAGTTGGATAACTAAGAGAAGGCCAAAAAACTCTTGATGAACAAAAAAGTTAACTGTGAGAGAAGGTGGAGATAACTCTCTCTTTCTTGTCAACTGTGTGAAAATGACTTGTGATATATTCCAAACAGATTAATAAAAATTGATATTTTGTTGCTTAACCGAATACACTTGTGTGCAAACTAAACCATCANTTTTTTTTTTTTTTTTTTTTTTTTTTCGGTAATGTTTAAGTTCGGTTCTATGTTGCCAGGAACTTGTTATTCTTTTTAAAGGTAAAGTCTATATCGGTTAATATAGATTCAACGCAGACTTTTTTTTTTTTTTTTTTGTCAACAGAGATTGTCATTATTTGAAGGGGGTTTACAAATCAATTAAGCCAAGCCCAATGACTAA
>OVAF01001476.1:8513-21682 GCA_900406245.1 Odontarrhena argentea | reverse complement strand
AATGTTTTATGACATTAATATGTTTACTCGTGTGGGTTGAAGAATATAGACTTCTCAACATGTGGTAAAGAGTGTTTCACGCCTGCATGAGCCTACATTAGTGGGAAGTTCTTCATGTCTTAATTCTTAGAATATTGTTCATTTAGTAGTACATATTATTTAAATATATCTCTTGATCCTCTGTTCTAATACATTTTTAATTTTGGCAAAAATGTAAAGCTCACAATAAAAAACGTTTTCTGAAACTGTGTTTTGATATTACTTGTTTAACGATACAAAATGTTATGTGATTAGTGGATTGAATATAGTATCAATATTGACTCTCATTTATTTATCTGGATAAATAATATTCGTATAGAAAGATCCAATGAGTTAGGTAGCTATAAATATTGATATATATTTATAGTTTTGAATAATTAAAAAAAGAGTGTAGCTTCATGACACCATTTTATAGAATTGTTATTTTTTATTGAGAGAATTATTTATTGCATGTCACGGTCTTTTATACTAATTGATTCACTATGAGTTTATTTGGTAAGATAGTAAGATAAAAATTGATTATCCTCATCTCATATCAGTCACAGTATTTTTTTTCTCAACTTTCTTAACAATACTGTATTCGGTAGTCACACTCCGCAAGTTATTGAAGTTTGTATGGTTTGAAGTCGATACTCTCACAACTACTTTTCTTTGTAATATAGTAGAACTATAAAAAAATTTAAAATACTATGAAAAATATATAGATTTTTTTGTCAAAATATGATTTTCAATTTAATCTTATATTATCTACAAATAGGAGACGCGTTAAGTATTGAAACACAACATTCTTAAATATTTTAACAAAACTATAACGAAACAAAATCCGCACGTAGTGCGGATATTCACCTAGTGTAAATATAATGATACGACTACACCTAATGAGATGTTCACCTAATTGAGACTTTTTGAAAATTTCATAAATTTTGGGGTCTAATACGTACGTTATCAACAGTGGTTAAGAAACCTAATTGCTCAAGAAATAAGTTTTGAGTAATATTAATCATTTTATATTCAGTAGATAATTCTGTATTGTAAAGTTGGAGTGTTTAGTAATGACTATATATTATAAAATACGTTAAAATGCTAGGAAATAGTTTTAAATTCTGGGGCCGGGTTTACTCATTGGTCAACTCATACCAACCCTTGCATCAAGGTATGTCTTTATCATTATAAAATCGTTATTACCAAGTCTTTTTCAGTCCATACTTTTTTTGCTCGATCCAAATTAGTAGGTTAAGTTTTTCATAACACTATTTTTTTTTGTCAACAAATATTTTGTATTAATTTATGTCATGTACGTTTCCTAGTTTGGAAGTTCAATCCAAGCTCTAAGTTTGGATTATATTTGTTTAAGCTTATTTTGGAACTCAATCTAGATTGAATAGTTGGACTGAATATCAATTTAATCTAGATTGAAGAGCTTAGTTTTGATTGAATCAAATCTAGAGTTTGGATAGAACAATTCCATTCAAAATACAAAAATTCTAAATTATCCTCATTTGAAATAAATTTTTGTAACAATTAAAATGTTTAATTACCACAATAATATGTCAACAGTTTTCGATTAAAAAAAATGTAAAAACACCAACCAGATTTCAATCTAAATGTTTTATCCAGCTTGTCCATCCGGATTGAGTTTCCAAACTGAGAAACAAACGGAACCTTAATCATGATTCAAATCTATAACGATTAAGTAAATTACAATAACATAAGTGGTAGACGGATAGATGAGGCTGCTAAGAAACTTAACTCTTTATTGAATTTTCGCATTGTTCGAACATTTAAAACCGTGGTGTGAAAATTTGAGCTATTCTCTTGTCGACTAAGCCAATATATTTTTTGGTCACGCGGTTACACACATTAGCTCCCAAAAAGGCAAGAAAAGAAAGAAGTAGAAACTTTTTTAAAGAATAATAGAAAAAAAAAATGATATTAGTTTGTCCACGTAACATGCATGAGATTCTGATCATTGGGGTTGGGGTTGACGAATTTTCAATTGTAAAGAAAACGAAAAGCACGCACTTTCCTTAAGCGCGTGAAACATCAATTTCCCTCTCTCTGTATTTGGCTGGCAGGCACCATTCCCACTTCTCTCTCTCTCTCAATTCTCAAACCCTAACTCACTCTCCATGCCGGAACCTCAACTCGACGCCGCTCGGACCTCGACGGAGGCTATCTCCTTTCTCCTTGACTGTATTCCCAGTCTCATCAGCTTCAAGTGCAAATGGTCTTCCATTCGTGCCAAACTCGGCGATCTCAGGTCTCAGCTCGCCGATTTATCCGATTTCCCTGGCTCTTCCTCCAACCACCTCGCTCTCGATCTCCTTCTTTCGGTTCGGGAGACTCTCGATGACGCTGTTTCCGTCGCGGCGAGGTGCGAGGGTTCAGACTTGGCGGACGGGAAGCTCAAGACGCAGAGCCAAGTTGACTCCGTCATGGCTCGTCTCGATCGTCATGTTAAGGATGCTGAGGTTTTGATTAGGAGTGGTCTTCTACAGGATAGTACTAACCTCTCGATTTCGTCCAAGGAGGCGGTTCGCTCCGAGGCTAAGAATCTGGTTGTTCGATTGCAGATCGGTGGAGCGGAATCGAAGAATTCGGCAATTGACTCGTTGCTTGAATTACTTCAGGAAGATGATAAGAACGTCATGATCTCTGTAGCTCAGGGAGTTGTTCCCGTTTTGGTTCGGCTTCTCGATTCGTCTTCTTCGTTGGCTATGAAGGAGAAGACTGTCGCTGTGATATCTAGAATCTCTACTGTAGAGAGCAGTAAACATGTGTTGATAGCTGAAGGCTTATCTCTCCTTAATCATCTCCTTCGTGTCCTTGAATCAGGAACCGGGTTCGCTAAAGAGAAGGCTTGTATTGCTCTTCAAGCCTTAAGTTTATCCAAGGAGAACGCAAGAGCAATTGGTTGCAGAGGAGGAATCTCGTCTCTGTTAGAAATCTGCCAAGCTGGAACTCCTGGTTCACAGGCTTTCGCTGCCCGAGTATTGAGGAACTTAGCTACCTTTGTAGAGACCAAAGAGAATTTCATCGAGGAAAACGCCATATTTGTTCTTATTGCTCTTGGTTCCTCAGGTACGCCTCTGGCTCAAGAGAATGCCATTGGATGTTTGGCTAATCTAACATGTGAGGACGAGAATCTGATGATATCCGTAGCTAGGGAAGGCGGGATTCAGTGTCTAAAGAGTTTCTGGGATTCGGTTTCCAATGCTAACAGCCTCGAGGGAGCAGTTGTGCTTCTAAAGAATCTGGCTTTGTGTCCTGTCATAAGAGAAGTTGTTATCACCGAAGGATTTATCCCTCGTTTGGTTCCAGTGTTGAGTTGTGGGGTTCTTGGTGTGAGAATTGCAGCAGCCGAGGCTGTTTCTTCTCTAGGTTTCAGCTCAAATAGCAGAAAAGAAATGGGTGATAGCGGATGCATTGGTCCATTGATTGATATGTTAGATGGTAAAGCCATGGAGGAGAAAGAAGCAGCTTCTAAAGCTCTATCAACCTTACTGGTGTGCACAAACAACAGAAAGATTTTCAGGAAGAGTGAGAAGGGGATTCTAAGTCTTGTTCAGCTCTTGGACCCAAAGCTTAAGAAATTGGATAAGAGATACACAGTCACTGCGTTGGAACTGCTTGTAACTTCTAAGTCATGCAGGAAACAAGTTGTTGCTGCTGGTGCTTGCTTGCATTTACAAAAGCTTGTGGAGATGGATGTTGAAGGAGCTAAGAAACTGGCAGAGAATCTTTCCCGGAGTAAGATTTGGGGGGTCTTTGCAAGGCCATAGAAGACCCGCTGATACGTTTTTTAACATGTATGTAAGAAACCTGTATTTTCGAGATTGTTTTTTCACCTTTTCAATTTCTCAGTACTGTATGTTGTTTGATGATTTGATTGTTCATAAGGCTTGGGCTGATTGAAGTAGGGAGAGTTAATTAATTGCCGATTAGTCTGTAGACGATAATAATATCTTTTGTAGAGTTTGTAATCCTCCTTTTAATTTTTTTTCTTGGTGAGATAATCATATCAAAGTTTGAAACTGATCCTTCTCCTAAGAGCTTGTTTGATGTTGTTATCCTATTATGGAAACAGTCTAATCGACACTTCAATCTCTGCATTCTGAAACTATTTTATTGCAAATTCTGAGTTGGATTCTGGTGGTATGTCTTGTCTGATTTACAAATAATGTTGGTCGAAAGCACATGCCTTTGTTTTGTTTTGTACCTTTTTTCAAATGTATATACAAACTCTTACAACTTGTGTTTTTTCTTTAATTTGAGTGTGTGGCCCCATATATGATTGTTACGGCCGATTTTAAGTTCTTTGACGCAATCCAAGTAGTTAGTAAATCACCAATCTGAAAATCTGCACATGGATTTGTTCCCGTTGGTTGCTCTATAACTACTATTTTGGTTTTATAAATCGAATACAATCATTTTACAGTTAACCATTCACTGTGAATGTACACAGAATTTTGTTTTTCTCTACAAAATGTTGCCGATCAATAACAAGTAACAACTGACCTTTCTTACATTTATGTTGGTTCCTGAAAAAAGTGTTCTTAGATCAAACCGTAAAGAGAGTACAAATGTATTTATTGAAAGATGGGACTCGGTCAGTAACCATCATGTTGAATGAAAACCAGTAGAACACTGTAGAGCAATTTTTACTTGATACTGTATAATGACTTGAGTTGCTGACTGATCAACCTGCTGCTGTGAATAGCTGATTGAAGCTCTAGATTATCTGACCACCATTGCTCTAGCCCGTGCGCCTCGAGAAACTTCTGTTTCCCTTTCGACATCACAAAAAGCTTTGCTGCGGCTTGGGAATTAGTGTTTGCAACAGGACCATTGTTCTCCTTGTTGTTGTTTACTTCACTCTTCTCAGTTACTCCATCCTGGTCAGTGTAGTGGCAGCAGATATAGTCACTATCGTTTACGTATAAATGAGGAACCCATTTTCTCAAGTCCACAGAGGATTTCTGATTCTGCCCGTAGAAACTTGGTACCCAGTTCCTGAAACCTGAAACATTGCCAGGAGAAGCAACCTCTCCTTCACTACCATTTGGTATCAACTGCTCGTTCTTGGCAGGAAGCATTGACATAAGTCGTTTCCAAGCAACACCAGCTCTTTCGCCTATGTTTCTCAAGCTCATAGCGAGAGATATAGAAGGTGGATTGAAGAGATGCGCATCCACAAATAGACCTTGTTTCGCCAAGGCTTTACCAACTTGTAAAGCAAAACCAGCTCCCAAAGAATGACCCACTATACAGACATTAGCGCTCCCATATCTCTTTGCTACTGACTGAAGAGCCTCGAGAGCGACGTTAAACCTCACAGAACCTTTAAGGCTTTCCCAAGCTAAAAAGCGGAGATCATCTTCAATGTCACGTCGCATCGAAAGACTCTTTAGTATTGTTCCTCGCAGAGCGAGTACTGCTCTGGGTGCACCAGTGGGTCTAATGACGACCAAATCAGCCATTGCAGCAGCTCTGTCCCATTCAAGAACCGCGCCGAATATAGATCCATCTCTCGGGTCCAGCAAGGTCTGCGATAATCTGTACTTGAAAGGAATCCACCACTTAGGGGCAAGAGCGTTTTGGTCACTTCGATTCTCCTGCCTGTCAAGTTCAAGTAAGTATGCTGCTTGAATAAAGCATGCCATAACTGTTCTCTTGTAGTTAGGGTCCTTCCTGCATATTCAGAACACCGAACCAAGGGTTAAAAGCAAGCAAGCAAGCCATTCACACTAAGCAGATTCTTCAAAACATTACATGATTAGCTTCAGACACTACGTACAAGGGTAATTAAGCACAATTAAATTTTGGGCAAAGTTCAAAAACGGTTTTCCAAATCAAGAAAGAATTCAAAACAAATTACAAGAGCAAGAGACAAAGCATGGAAAATTAGATCATGGAGTTAGAAACAGAATCTACCCACAAAACAACATAAAATGTCGGAGATTTACAGTAAGAAACAAAAAAACAGAAACTAATTTCATTACATACCAACTGGAATTGATGAGGTCTCTCCAATTAGGAGAAGCTACGTTACGCGGTCCTGAAACGTGAAACGCGTAAGGGTGATGGTTATCATCTTCCTTCACCATCACCGTCTTCGGAGTCATCGGAGAGGAAGCTACGGCGGACGCCATTATCGCCATTGCTTCAGAGTCCGTAACATATTCTTCATCCATTTCTTCGATCTAGGGTTCTTCTACGCAACTATAGAATCTCTCTTATTCGAAATTCGGATTCGAGTGAGATGTTGAAACTACAATAAAATAATTATATAAATTTGATTTAATTTGGAATTAAATGTTTCGAAACGCTGAGATTTGCGGATCTATCAAACGGTCATCTCCTTTTTGTTGTCGGCTTCTACGTAAAATACCATATTTACCCTTCATCTTTTAGGCGTATGAGGGTCTATCTACAGGGCTAGTAAGGGCACACTGAAAAATTTAGCCAGAATGCAAGCCGCGTACGAGTGTGTTAACTTTAAGTATTCCTTACGATTTATTTTTCCAAAAAAATCTACTACTCATAGGACCGTAAATAGTGACCACTAGAAATGAAAAGATAATGAAGGAATACGCATTTGTTCCTCATTCCTTAAACATTATAATTTTGATTTCCATAACTTCTTTTCGTTCATTTTTCTGTATGAAATTATAAAACAAAAATAGTCTTAGAAAAATTTAGAAAAGGATATGAGGAACAAATATTTTGATTATTATTCGTTCTCATTCTTTAAATTTTAATTTTTTTTCTTTCCTCATATTTTTTTCTCTATCATTCATGTTGTTCCTTCGATTGTCACTAGTTGGATTCTAGAAATTGAAGCTATAAGCTTCTTAACACGTCTATGTAATATATATATATATATATAACATGTAAGCATTTAAAGAAAATAGAAATCGAATTCAAAACATTGTTCTTTTTCAAAAAAAAAAAAAACATTGTTATACAACAAAAATAAGAAAGTTATGTTTTAATAGAAAAATAATTTTTTTTAACTAATATAATATTAACTTAATATAATGAAATATAAAAAACGAATTAAGCAGAATATAATTGATTATAATAATATAATGCTAAGTTATAACGGAATGGAAGATCCTTCAAAANTAAAAAAAAAAAAAAAAAAAAAAAAAAAAAAAACAAAACGTAATGGAAGTTTAGTCATAAGCTTCAACGAGATGGAACAAACAATTCAGGTTTGGTGGATTTGCGTATGCTTCCTATTGTGCAATTCAACAAATTCTTGGTCTAATCCAACATTTGATAACACACTCCTCCAAAGTACCATTTCCGTCTCATTATACATCATTTTTTTTTTTCCAACCACACATTAATATCGATTGGGCCACAACTGGCTGGTCCAATAGTCAAGTCCTGCATATTGCAGAGTGTAGAGAGCGGGATTCGATCCCTGATACACTGATGATTCCTGCCTTTTGTGGACTTATCCATTGCCACTAGGCCAAAGTCATTTGTGTCCCATTATACATCATTTAAACATTTTAGCTCGGAATGTTCTCGATAAAATGTTTAAATGAACAAATTCCTTAATTTTTCTTCTTTAACCATTGAAAAATGATATTCAAATGATTATTGAATTACTGAAGTGTTTTCATGCTTGGAGATTGGTGAATGCACAGTTGAAAAATTAGTGAATTTGCTAATTAACAAAGTGATTAAGCCCATGAGAATTCCTTAACCTATTTTAGTTATTTTTTGCATAGAATTGTTCTTAATTAGAGTCCAACCACCATAAATTAACAATTGATTCACCATTATCAATTGTTAGACTCAAAAGCTAATACCTTTTGATTCTCTTAATCGTTGATTATTTGCTTGTTTTGTTTGATTGCTTTGCTTTATCATTGATTTACTTTGCTCTATCTCTTCGTCTCCATCCCCATCTCTCGATCTCTCGGTCTCCATCTTGTCAATATTGCACAATCGTTTTCATATGGACAAGGCATGGGTTTTGCTGCCAAGGTTTGATCTCTCGAGCTAATTTTTGTTTTCTAGTTTATATTGTTATGCTAACTTGTGTTTTCCAGTTTGTTTTGTTAGTCTAACTTGTGTTTTCCGATTAACCATGTAGGAATACGCTTGAGTACTCAGAAGGAGCAACTAATTTCGTGAATTCATCGGCAAGAAGAATGAGAAATTTGTCTGAAATGCTATGCCCCTGTAGAGATTGCCGCAATTTAAGCCATCAGTTATTAGATAAGATTGTTGAGCATCTAGTGATTAGGGGTATGGATATGAAGTATAAGAGTTCCTGTTGGAGTATTCACGGTGAGAAAAGAGATGATACTGCAGATGAAGCTCCTGGATCTGAAACTGAGGCTTTCGATTTGTTCAAGAGAGCATTTTGGTTAAGTGATGAAGGTAATCCAAGTAATCTGAATGACAATGGGGTATCAAATGATGGGATGATGCTGTAGAAGAAACTGAGTTCAGGACAAAAGTTAAGAGAAGCTGAAACTCCATTGTACTCTACTTGTGTCAAATACACAAAGGTTGCAGCAATCATGAGACTATACAGAATCAAAGTAAAGAGTGGTTTGTCTGAGAACTACTCTTATCAGCTTCTGGTTTTAATTCAAGATATGCTACCTGAAGACAATGTTCTTCCAAGGAGTATAGACGCAATCAAAAAGTTTCTGAAGGTATTTGGTTTCGGCTACGAGAATATTCATGCTTGTAAGAATGACTGCATACTATATAGGAAGGAGTTTGAAGATCTAGAAAGCTGTCCGAGATGCAAAGTTTCAAGATGGGAGAAGGATAAGCACAATAATGAATTGAAGATAGGGATTCCAGCAAAGGTCCTTAGATATTTTCCAATCAAGGACAGATTTAGGCGGATGTTTAGATAAAAGAGGATATTGGCTGAGCATTTGCGTTGGCATTCTACCAATGCCACTAAAGATGGTACAATGCGACACCCTGTAGATTCTATATCTTGGGCACAAGTGAACCAAGGAATCTTAGACTTGGACTTTCTACAGACGGGATGAACCCTTTCTCGATGCAAAACACAAATTGCAGCACATGGCCAGTGTTGTTGGTTAACTATAACACTCCTACAACAGTGTGTATGAATGCTGATAATATAATGTTAACTTTGTTGATTCCTGGTCCAACAGCTCCTGGTAATAACATAGATGTCTACTTAGCACCATTGATTGAAGATTTACAAGATTTGTGATCTGAGGGTTTGAAGTGTATGACTCATTTGCAAAGGAGAAATTCACACTTAAAGCCATGCTGCTTTGGAGTATCAGTGACTATCCAGCCTTGGGAACATTGTCTGGATGTAAAGTGAAGGGGAAACAAGCATGCAACGTCTGTGGAAAGGATACTCCTTTTAGTGAGTTTGGCCTATACACACACTTCACATTTTTCTTAGTTCGTTTTGAATTTTGGAATCAAATTCATGTTTTGCATTTTACGCATTGTTTTGTAATTGACATGTCCTAAACGTTCATGCCAAGTATTATACGACTCAACCAAGTAAGTAATAGGAGTTTCATTAGTTTCAGTAACAGAAGCATAAGCTACAATTTTGGGACGGACTGTCATTACAGACATTTTGATCAGTCCTCCTTTAACAAAACCCTTTCCCAGATACACCCCATGTTTTTTAAGAACTAGCTTATCAGACTCAAAACTGATGGCGAAGCCATGCTTGCTTAGCACTGTTCCAGAGATGAGATTCTTGCGCATGTCAGGTACATGCTTCACGTCATTGAGAGTAAGCTCACGATCCGAAGTCAGCTTCATAACCACTTTGCCTTTGCCTTCAATCTTGGACACCGCCGTGTTGCCCATGAAGAGTTGCTCACTTGACTTGTTCTTCACGTAGGTGGTGAACATAGTCTTGTCTGAGCAGATGTGAGTGGTTGCACCAGTGTCATAGTATCACTCCATAGGATTTTCATCCACCATGTTTGCTTCTGTAACGACAGCAACCATGTCAGCTTCAGTCAGGTTTGCCTGGTTTTTGACATCCTTGGCTTTGCTCTTGCAAACATCAGCCTTATGCCCAATCTTCCCACAGTGATGGCACTTCCCTTTGAAGTTTTTCTTGAAGGTCATCGTTGCCGAAACCTTCAGGAATTTCTTGAGAACGGCTTTACCCTTTCCCTTCAGCTTGCGCTTCTGTTCAGCCATGTTGACATCATGTCCTTGAGCCTCTTTCTTTTTCTGCCGATTGTTATCCTCAACACTCAACCGCCAAATCAGATCATCCAGAGTCAATGCCTTTTTCTTGAAGTTAAAGTAATTCTGAAAATCTTCCCAACTTGGTGGTAATTTCTCAATGAAGCTGTTCAACGTGAAGATCTTGCAGATCGACATCCCTTCCAACTCTATCTCGCAACAGATGCGTTGGAGTGCTTCCATTTGTTCCATGATCGGTTTGCTGTCTACCATCTTGAAGTTTAGAAACTTCGAAGTTGAGAACCTTTGCACCGCATAGTCTTCGATCTTGTAGTTCTTTTCCAAAGCCAACTAGAGTGACTTGGATGTTATCTCTTTGTTGTACAAGTCGAACAATCCTTCCTGTAGGCGTCCAAGGATATGAAATTTGCAGCAAAAATCATTATGCCTCCAGCCCTCGACACTTGCGAGAACCAGCCCTCGAGAAGCATAATGCGGAATTATTGAATTAAGACTGTAAGGACCACAAAATCGAATTAAGGAAAAGACGAATTCTTTATTGATAATAACAGTTTACAAAATATGAAAGCGAAATATGATATCTGGGCAAAATATGAAAGCGAAATAACAGTTTACAAAATATGAAAGCGAAAGATCACAGAGGAAAAATATGATATATTTTTCCTTAATTCAATAAATCGGTCGTAAATGCTTCGGACTATCACGATTTATGAATCCTAAGATACAACTGATCATAAACGAGACTATATTCGAGCACACAAAATATAAAATCTATCGAACCGAAAAATACTACGATATACTCTCGAATACTAAGAAATACTTACTTGCTAAGAGATGAGAAGAGGATCGAAAGAACTGAGAGATTTTTATTTGCTGAGAGAGTTTTTCTGGTTTTCAGTGTGTGAAATAATGAGAGGCGAAGGCCTCTATTTATACACGCCAGGGAGTAGGGTATCGGCCAAGGAAGATTCTGAAGTGATTCTCAAGTTAGGATAATCCTCAAAGATTTGGAATAATCCTCAAAGATTTGTAATAATCCTCAAAGATTTGGAGTAATCCTCAAAGATTTCGGAAATCATGATAACTTCCAAAATATTTTGGATTGCTCCGCAAGATTCTTCCGATTCACTTAGATTTACATAAATCTATTATGTAAAATTTCCAGAATATTTATTATGGAAAATTTTCTGAAGATTTATCTCTCAAAATATGTCTAACCGAAATTTCCATTTTTTGACCCATTTCAAGTTGTCCACTTTAAACATTTATTTCTAATTCAAATCAACTCTGATTTTGACAAGTGAATATACCAACTTATAGTACTCGTTAAAAGCTTTCCAATGGACTATTAACCCGAAAATTCCCATCAGCCATTTGGCCGGAAATTGGCCGGAAAGTCATCTGAAAATCACTGTCCAAAAACTTGCAATTTTCAGTTTCTCAAAAACTGAAAAATAGTTCCAACAGGTGGCTCCAACCACCGGAGCATCAGGAAATCGCTCACCACCGGCCTCCTTGTGGGTTCAACGATCGGAATTAACGTATGAGGATGCTCCGCGCCTTGACAGTGTCGTGAACAACAAGGGAATCGTGGGGAGAAACCTGGAGAAGGTCTCCGGCGAAGAGCCTATCGTCATCGATGCCACGAGTGAAAGTGAGGACTCGGAAGGAGTCACCAAAGTCGACTCCGCAACATTCATGTGAGAATGGGAACCATCATACCTCAATACACTAGTGACTTGGGTTACAAGTAAACGATGCGTAGCTTACATGGTATTAAAGATTGGTTGAGAATTATGTGAATGAGATTGTGTGAATCGTGGGAATGATGCATAAAAGGAAATGATTGATTGGTCTATCGTTTAGTTAACGTGATTACTTTGTAATTAGAAAAGTGATTCATAAGTAAGAGGAGTAAATAAAGGTCAAGGAAATCGTTGAATAAGGTTGTTATGACATGTTGTTAACTCGGACCCTGAAAAAACCCAGGGAAAAAATTTAGGGCTTTCGAAAAGTTGCATACGATCAATATAATTGAGAAAGTAGGAGTGAAACTGTGAGAGTATCATCCCGAATCGAAGCCAGAATCATTGGGTAATCAAGAAGTTTCATTCAGTTTTTGAGGACATTCAAATGGAAATTAAAAGTCTTTATTATAAGAAGAGGGAAAAGATTGAATAGTTCACGGAAAAACTAACCTTTTTTGTGTTCCTGAGCAGAAGATTGCAGAGATTTTCTTACCCAAGTAACAATGGAGGCAGTGAAGGTATGGTTGATGAAAAGTTAGGGANGGGGGGGGGGGGGGGGGGGTGGTTTGGTTGTTGCTGTTCACAAAACTATATATAATGGCCTTATAAACACACATGAGAGAAAATCTTTCCCCCACCGCCGACGCCGCCATTTAGATTTTGTTTCTGACAAAATATTTTACCTATTATGCTATAGATTTTCTTTACCGCAAGACGCCTCTACGAATTCGAAGAGTCAATATTAGTTATGTCTTTCTCTTCATACGGATCACAAATATAAAACACTTTTAGTATTTTGCTCATTATACAGTCTAGTTGTATTATTCAACTAGTTTACCCAAAAATAAATGAAGAAAATTATGTCGTTATGATGAATCTAACGAATATGTATAGTGGTAGAGAGGGACATTTTTGTATGTGCAGTCACTTTTATAACAGTAAAAACTTGTTTTGGCTACTCTCTAAATTACACCATCTAATTGGTTTTTCTAGCATATTGACTCCAGTATGATTCATTTTTTTTTTTTTTTTTATATAATTCGATGAGAGTTTTGGGCTTTTAATTTAAAGTCTCTTCCATGACATAAAAGAACCAACCCCATGTGTTACCATTTGACCAACAAAACTTTGGTTAATGTGATTCACTATTTAATTGATGCCATTGTAATCTTATATATGACA
>OVAF01001475.1:0-11599 GCA_900406245.1 Odontarrhena argentea | reverse complement strand
AAAAAAAAAAAAAAACACAAGAAATAGCTGAAAATTTTGTATTGGTCCTTTTGGACCTTGAGCCTTTACCCTTCTAGCCCAGGATCAGAGTTGGTCTGGCTTAATCCAAATACATAGCATTTTCACTTTGACTCGAACTTTTTATGTTGGAATGGTGCATTTGGAGAGAAATACATTTTAAACACTAAAATGTCTTGTTTTATCAAAATACTTTGAAAACACAAAAAGTTATAATCACCAGTTTCATACATAGTTTCTTGAGTTTTGTTTTTAAAAAATACTAAATATATAGTATAAAACGATAAAATATCAACCCTATCAATATGTTGTCACGATCTTACGAACATCCATCTTTTTTATGAATCTTTTAGTTTACCTCCTCATTGGAAGTATCTACTTTGTATAACCCTTAATATTCAATGAAAATCAACGTTAAAAATGGCAATTTATTTATATTTTATGTGTTTATAAACGATTGCTCTATATTATATATAAATATAATTTTTTCTTTTCTGAACTATATATGTGTTGAAAAAATATATTTATATATATGTAGTTGTTAATCTCTATGTTCCATTATATAAGATGTTTAATGTTTTTTTTAATCGTAAAGTTTTATGGATAATATAAATTTATTTCATCTTTGTGATCACTTGTATTTTAGAGATATTAAATAATTTTTGTTTAGGGAAAAATGGGTTAAGTGTACATCACATTATTTTATTTCCCCACAAATATTAGATATTGAATTTGAGAATTGGGAGACGATTTGTCCCTCCATTTTTAAATATATGTTAGTATATTAATAAATTTATCAAACATATATTTATATTATTATGATTTCAATGTATTCATGTAAAGATTAGATTTTCTATTTTGAGAAAACATATAAACTATGTTTATGAAAGAAATGACTTCTCGAATTCTAGGTTATACATTATTAACAAATGCTACTTAAGGGTAGATTATAAAGTGTAACAAAGACTAAAGAAGCAATGATATTAATATTAATATCAAAAAAATTTAAAAATGAATTGATGTTGTATCACTTTCAAAATAGAATCTATTCTACTTTGTATATTAGATGAGTACCCGTACTACGTGCAGATTTATTTCATAAACCAGTTATCTAAAAGTGAGAAGTGTATTTAATCAGAAAAAAAAAAACAATTTCATGGACTACCATATCTCTTCATTTGCTAAGACCCGACAAAATAGTTTGTCAACGACTTTACTACAGAAGACTTCTATTTTTTTCGGATCCAAACTATAGAAAACTCTAAATTTCCGAGTATTTTCTCACCTTATGCTTGTGTGCTCTTGAACTCATGTTTTGCAGTTTAATACTATTTTTGTTTGGGAAAATTACAGTTAAACATAACAATCATATATGGTACAACATATTCTCATCAAATCTATCCTACTATCTAAATAATATACCATCAAGCATATAGATTATGTACTGCTTTTTAGAAGAAGATATAACTACATATATAACCAAAACTAAGTATATCGATGACCTTGGTAACAAAAATGAGATCTTCTTAAATTAAAAAAGGTGAGACAATCATTAATTAACTACAGAGACCTACAATAATCTAAACATTATTGAACTTGAATTATACTTATAGAAATAAAAATTTATCACATGCAAAATACATATGAAGACTTGAAAGAAATCTAAGAAAAATGTTTGTTAACTAAAAACCTGCTTATAGAAACTTTAAGACCAAAGAGGAAACCATATTTCTTCGTAATATGGGTGCTCAAATTTTAAGATTGGTCTAAGCTTTAAAACCTCTACTCAAGCATCTCATCTTGGTTTAAAACAATATGATGTTAGAGGTTGTCCACACCTCGTGTCTCTGTTAGTCTTTTGCTTATCGTCCAAACCATAGGTGCTACTTGTTTTTACTGCAATTTTTTTTTTCTTTGGTCAAACTTAAAACATTGAACATATGATATCAAACAAAATATTTTTGATAAACATCACCATCAAAGCTTTAAACAACCTTGCATAAAGTATTTAAATCTCTATTTTTAGAACCTAATTAATATTTGTTAGAATAATTTTGTGTTAATATTTTCTTTTTAAAAAGAAACCTGCTTGGATCAAGTGATAAACTAATTTAATATTTGTAGCAAACACAATTAATGTTCACACAAAGATAGACCATCACACCTCATATTATATAAAATTGCTTGTTTAGTTTAGTTTGTTTCCCATGAAAACAACAACAACAAAAAAAAAGCATGAAAATTAGAAACACTGTCTTTATTTTGCTTGTTTAATTAATATTATTATTAACCAAAGGCAGAAGATAACTCAAGTTGTATTAGCTAAAAAATGACTATTGTTTCCATGAGATTCCTGATACATGAAATATAGTATACATAGTCAAATTGACAATCTTATTAGCGTAGAAATAAGGATAGAATATATATACCAATCTGGAGATGATGAAGAGAGACGGACGGAGATGGTGGAGTTGGAGGAGGAGGAAATTCTTTTTACTATGTTTTAATGGAATCACAAGAAAAGAAAAATTTATATAAGAGATTAAGCGAAAATATGAAAGATAGATATTATTAATGATTTAAGTGGTTAAGAAAGGTATGCTAAGAAGAATTTAGGAAGAATTTTAGTGAATATCATTGGAAAAGCGGAATGAGTAAAAAAAAATTTTGAGTGAGATATATGTTCCAACATGTAAGGTCAAGCTTACAATGCACTTGTAGTTTTAACACTCAACCAAGGGGAAAGTGAGGAATATCTAATGAGAGCATATCAACACTGTGATAAATGATTAAGGTGGATCCATTCTATTATCTTTATTTGCTGGACATTTATGTTGTATATATATGGTGAATTTGAGTTATAAACTTAGTTAAAAAAAATGGGAGAATGAAATTGCAGAGCCTAGTGGAACAAGAAGGGTCCTGTTGGAACCAATTTGGAAGAGATCGGTAGATGCCAATGTAATATGTGAAATGCAGAGTTGGAATCGGGAAAAATGTCTAGTTAAAAGATAATTTTGGAGATCAAGATTTATTCCTTCTACTTAAATAGAGATTTTATTTTTGGGAAGTTTAATCTAGGGTGACATCTCATAAGTGTATATGTATATATTACATAAGGTATGTGCTTTAAGGATTAGCCGAAATACATAAAGAACATTTTTGTGGGTTGTTTTGGTCATTTTTAGGAAAGTTTAGTTACTAGGTGGAACCTAGGTCTGTGTATTGAAATAAAGTTGTGTTCTAAAATCTGTGCAAGTTTAAACCATGTTTGGTCACAAGCTACAAGTGTTGTTGTGTGTGTGAAAATCTAGTTAAGAATGTTGTAAACAAATTAATGATTCCTAAATGAATGAAAACTCAGTGCCCCATAGTTTGTATTCACTCATACGGTACTAATTAAATATTACTTCCAAGTAGATCAATCATCTTGAAATTGCTCATGCTCAAGCATACTTAAATTTAAAATATGTTAGGACAAATTATATATAAGATAAGTGCACCTTGGAGTGGAGTCATAGATAAACATAGATAGGTATTGTCGCATTCACCACCATATTTAAGAAATTGTGATGTTACATATTGTATAAAAGCCTAACAAGAAATGACTAACAAAATACTTAAAACTTTTTAAGGTACAATAATGAGTTTTTTTAGTCTAAATTGACCAAGAGGATTTGATGACTAGTTAGTGGTGAAAAAGGGTATACATATTTAATCTCATGTATCGTGTAGACCTAATTTTCGCATAGATAATTAAGTTGAAAGTGTTTTAATTTGTAATCTTACAAATCACGATTGCTAATCTATATGTATATATATAGCATATATAAGAGAAATTGTGAGAAATGCCCCTTCTTCCATATTTTATCGGGTTAGAGTTCAGTGTTTTTATTTTTTGTTTTTTCATTATCAACCAACTGGACCACAACTGATCAGTCCATTAGCCTAAATGCATTGCAAAATGCAGCCTAAATGCATTGCAAAATGCAGGTGAGGGGACTCGATCTTAGTTGTAATGGTGAGAGCCTTAGTCTACTCACGTACCACCGCCACTAGGCTACGACCACTCTACTAAATATTTGGGTTTAAGATTTAAGGTTTTAGGGTTTTAGATTTCAAGAATTTAAAGATTCATTAGGGGTTAAAACGTTTTGTAGGGTTTGAGATATTTTATAGAATATTTAAAAATATTTAAAATGACAATTTAGATTACAATTTGTATATAATTTTAGAAAATAGACATAAAAGGGTATTTGAGAAAAGGGTAGTATAGAAAAAGGGGTATTTACCCCAATAAATAATTTGGTTAAGGATGATAGTGAAAACACAACTTTGCTAAAAATTTTAATAAGATATTTTGACTATTTTAGTTATTTTCCGAAAATCATCTAGATACAGCTACACCTTTTTCCCATAATATATGGTTTAAGTGTCTTAAATCTTGATAGGTATAAAATCTACAAATTATCTCCAAAATTAAATGATTATAAATGGTTATTTCACCCTATATCTTTTTTTAATGAAAATATATAATCATATATATTAAAATATATCTGATTTTACTATGATAAATGTTTTCAATTAGTTTTTTTCTTCATTTTCATGATTTCTATTAAAATAAAATTTTGTACATCAAAGAATATATAAATATATAATATTTTTTCTTAACCAAATGTATTGTAGAATGATCTATAATTAGATTATTTTATTTTAAAAATTGTTTCCATGGACTTTGCTTTAGTTTATACAAAAAGAACTTCACAAAAAAATCAATTATACATATATTCGCGCGTTATAAGTATTCCGTAAGATCCACGTTACACAAAGAAATAGGTTTTCAAAATTAAGATTTTAAATATCCACAATTCTACGTAACATCCATCGTATATTACTATATATATCGAAACAAAAAGACGTAAAATATAATAATATATTCATGAAAGATAAAACACTAAGACTAAAAAATATTAAAATAAACTTAAAACATTTCTCTAATATTAGGCTTGATATCATAAGTTAAACTAATATTAATAATTTAAGTCATGTATAATTTTTTTTGTTTTCACCTATAAATTAATATTAATAGATTTACAATCATTTAAAGGCTGTAATTATCTGGCAAAGTAATTAGATCAGCAACGAGTAGAAACTACTCTTGTCTATATAAACACCTTTCACAATAGCAAAAGAAACCACCAAAGCAAAAAACAAACATACACACTATGAAGAAGAGTGAGTCTTCTTCCTCTTGCTCTTCATTCTCATCTTGGTCGACGTCTTCTTCATCATCTCCTCCTCCTTCTCCTCCTCCTCCTACTCCTACTCATGATGTGACCCCAATGGGGTTTTCTGATCATATGCTTATGTATGAGCATCTGAATCCAAATAGGCTTCAGAATCAGGATGCCCCTATGGGGTTTTTTGAGCAGTTGGCTCAATATGATCGGGAGAGAAAAAGAAAGGAGAAGCAGGTGAAGATACCCATGTGTCCAGCTGTTATAGCTTATTATAAAAGTATCCCGGAGAGAGTAGAGAAGGCTATGAAGGAGATGGAGGAGGCTAAGGCTTTGAAGAAAAAGAATGAAGAGGCTCCTCCTCCCAGTCCCATGGATGGTACTTGCCACCAAGTCTCTACCGCTGATCCCGACTCCGTTGCTGCTGATGATTCTGCTGATGACACCACCAAGACTCCTAATTAGTGAAATATTCGATTGTTTCTTCTCGAGTGAAGTTTGTTACCGTTTGCTGTTTTCTTCATTTCATAAGACAACATTTTTATATGATGTCTTTTTCTTATTTCATTGTTGTAATAATAATTAAAGGTTATATATACCTTTAAATCTGTTGTTTTTTATTTTGATAATCTAGTACTCATGTATTCGCTCGCAAACAAGAAGTTTAATCGTTTTGAAAGTTTTAATGATCTTAATCTCTGATATATCTCCCTAGCTAGCTCCGTAACATGTCCTATATGTCCTCCTTCACCATAACATCACCAATCACATTAGTTCTCTCTGATAGAGTTTATTTAGTTCTATAGAGAATAGCTTTCAAATGAAAACAAAACAATTAGTTACTCTTAAACAAGGACGTAACACACGTTATACAGTTTTCCACAAATTAATATTTCAAAACAAAATTCAAGCTTTAAAGGGTTTTCATGAGATCCATGTTAGGTTTTTCCGTTCAATAATATTTTGAAACAACATCGACACACTCAAAATACTTTGTAAGATATATGCAATCTCTTTTTGCAAAATTACTATAACAATTTTACAAGATTTTTGATATATATCCATGGTTTTACATTTACACAGACAATATCTTTTTTTTTGTTTAAAAGCGATAAGAGATCTTACAAAATTTATAGTTTATGAAAATAATTATAATTTTTCTTAGTCAATTTTAATATAATTTATGTTATGTACAACTGTACTTCATATTTTTGTATTTACTATCAGTGCATTCTTTATAACCATTTTTATCCATTAACAATAAAACTTTGCAGAGTTTTGTTGTGTCAATATTCATTTTGATTAACTTCTCTTGGGTTTGTAAAATCATACTCAATTATAATAATTAATAGTAATAGTGATAGGGATTAATAGTAATATGTAGAATAGTTACATCCTAAATGGAACATTAACACAAATATAGATATCAATGTCTAGTATACGTGTCTGAAAAGGTATAAAATATATGCAAAGGGTGTAAAAATTATCTTTAAAATTAAAGATAACTATCATTTTATATCCAGGCTGGTGCATACATGAATATATGTAATACATTTTATGACAAAAGGAATCATATTATCAATTTGTTAACTTAACCCATATTACCTAAAATTAAATCACTTACAAGACCATCTCAAATGCTTCACTCTATTTTCTCCTCTATTTTTAGAGCTCTCTTAATATGTATAGAGAAAACATTGACTCCGACACATATCAATTTTTCTTTCACAAAAATGTTCTAAGTATCTTTAATCTTTATCTTATTTATTAAATTCTAACAAAATCCCTTCGCTTTTCTATTTTACGTACCTATCATTCTTTAAACAATAGTTTGATATTTCGTGACAAAAAAAAAACAATAGTTTGATATTCTCTTTTTTAATTTTCTAGTTGATAACACCACTAAATTATTAAAAGTAATTGTTTATTATAAAATATATTTTTTAGTACACCACATAAAAAGCATATAATTAAATTATGTATTTTTAATTTAATGTTTGTTGTGTTTTTTTTATTATTGCTTTAATTTATAACAGGGTATATTATTGTACTTTTTATTAATTTAATGTATTTCATTGAATAAATATTAAATTTAATCAAGGACATGTGGAAGCTACAATTTTCAGACCCATTAAAAAATCAAAAGTTTTTTTTTTCTTTCTCATCTTTTAAATTACGCTGCTTCAAATTGATGAATATTATTAATGGCTCCGATTGGTAATCGTCTTTAGACTTAACGGTTGGAGAATTATCAGTGGTTGAAGAGAGTAGTTGAATATTACGTGTGACTGGTAACATGATTGCGGTTGAATAATGATCTTATGTAATTTTTATAAGATAAAATATTATATTAAGTAACTAATGGTTGTTAAATATAAAAATATGTTAATAAAAATTATAATTAAAAATAAAAAGAAATACATCTTAAGATATCGTTAAACTTTTTTTATATATTTAATAGATTCTGATGGTTATTGATATTTTCTATTTAATTTTGTTTATTATTTTTATTTAGTAATACTATATAATTACTTTATTAGTCTATATATGTGTCTAATTTTTCCATGATATCACTATTTTTTTTTTACCGATAATATGAAAATGAAAATATATATATGTATATATTTTTTTTTTTAACTAATAATGGAAATACTATTCACCTAAATTTCATCGACAATAAATTGATACTAATCGGCTGGAATCAATTAAAATAAACAAATAAGTCGATACTATTTATGGTATTAAATTGAAAAATCTTTTGTTTAACAGGTTAAGTATTCCGTTTAACGACGGACTAATTTGGCAAATCAATGGAAGTTAGGTACTTAATCCAAAAATCAATTGAAAGTACATGTTCTTGTTCACATTATTGATTCAGTGGTTCGCAATAGAATAGCTTCTGTGAGGAAAGAGGATGTCAGAATGGAAGAGACTCTTATCTCTTGGTTTAGAGCAAGGCAGCATTAGAAACTTAACTTAGTAAATAGTTTGTACAGATTGAAGTCGGAGTAGGAGTTTTGCTTTATTACTTGTGCAGATTGTAAATGTTTTGGGCTCTCTGGGGCTTTTCTTTTGAATAAAATTTAACATTCTATTCAAAAAGAAAAAAATGTCCATGCCTAAACCGATGCGGTGGCGGGCTTAACAGCAAAAGCAGATGTGCGTCATGATGGAATTCAATTATTCCAAGTTATCATCACAAAATAATTAAACTTTTCCTTATTCACGCTGATAAAAATTAATAACAAAATCCTTTATAATTAAAATATATCTGAAAGCGATATTCCAGCAATCGTATCGTACGGCGGATATTTGTTTTCCCTTTCTTATATAAGAAAACCCCGAAATCAGACCAAACTAAAACCCTAATCTCTCACACTTACTCTCTCGGTTCTGTCTCTCTCTCTCTCGCTGTGTGAAGTTTACTGAGCAGGCAAAATCTATGTCTACACAAGAAGCTTCCGCTACTGATTTCCCTGTGAAGAGACCTAGAGAAGAGGAGTCGAGTAACGGCGCCCCCATGGTAACGGAGAATTCCTCCGCCGCCGCCCCCGCCCCCGCCGTCGTCAATGAGAAGGAGCCTGCGGGTATGTCCACTGTTATACCTGGATGGTTCTCGGAGATGAGTCCTATGTGGCCAGGTTTTACTTCTCCCTCCTTCATTGTTGATAAACCCAAAGTTTGGTTCTGTTTCTCCATTGTTTAGTTTTCACTGTATTGCTCTGTTTCTCTAGTCTCTATAGTGGTTTTTGAAAATTTTGGAATGGTTTGTAGGAGAGGCACACTCTCTCAAGGTTGAGAAGATTTTGTTCCAAGGGAAATCAGATTACCAGGATGTGATTGTTTTTCAGGTAACAAAGACGGTTTTTTAGTTGTTTTAGCTTTAGAAATTTAGATTTTCCAAGGTTGGTAACCTTTAGTTTTTGGGTGTATGTTCTTTTTAGTCTGCGACATATGGAAAGGTTTTAGTTTTGGATGGAGTGGTTCAACTTACGGAACGAGATGAATGTGCGTATCAGGAAATGATTACTCACCTTCCCTTGTGCTCTATCTCCAACCCCAAGAAGGTAATGCTTTTTAAAATGTGTACAATCGAGTACTATTTCTGCTGGACTGTGTTTGTAAGATAGCTTAGATAATCAAGTCTCTTGCTTTAAAGTGTAAGACTGCATGAAAAGTGATTTTGCTCACTGTTTCACTTCTGGTAAAGTAGGATGAATAATCTTTTGTGCTGATAGATAATCCAAGTGGTTGTAACTTGCCCTGCTTCTTGTCTATGATTAAGCAGCTAAAAATTGCTGCCTGTCTTTTTGTTGCTTGTGAACTGTAACACTTTAACTAAGTGAATTTCTTTATCGGAACCATTCTTCTTTAGGTGTTAGTCATTGGAGGAGGAGATGGAGGAGTCCTGCGGGAAGTGGCACGTCATAGTTCTGTTGAGCAGATTGACATTTGTGAGATCGATAAAATGGTGGTTGATGTGAGTTGTCATATTCCTTTCATCAACCTTGTATCCTGCATTACATTGAAATACTTAAAAACTTTATTTTAGTGACTTTCGACCTTCTGTGATCTTCTTCAGGTGGCTAAGCAATATTTTCCTAATGTAGCAGTTGGATACGAGGATCCTCGTGTCAACCTCATCATCGGCGATGGTAAGCAATCCTCTGCTTTTATCTCACTTTTTTTAAACAGCTTTTTAGTAGTCTTAGTTAAATGTTGTGACCATTTATTACAGGTGTTGCCTTCTTGAAGAATGCTGCCGAAGGAACTTATGATGCAGTTATTGTTGATTCATCCGATCCCATTGGTCCAGCAAAAGAGCTATTTGAAAAGCCATTCTTTGAGTCGGTGAACAGAGCTCTTCGTCCTGGTGGAGTTGTGTGCACACAGGCTGAAAGCTTGTGGCTACACATGGACATCATCGAAGACATTGTTTCTAATTGCCGTGAAATCTTCAAGGGATCGGTGAACTACGCTTGGACCAGTGTTCCAACTTACCCAAGGTCTAAATTGATCTTGAAACCTTTGCTTTTTTTGTTTTGCCGTTTGTTTCAAAAACCTTAACACGTATACGATTCATTTGCAGTGGAGTCATTGGATTCATGCTTTGTTCAACGGAGGGACCACAAGTTGATTTCAAGAAACCGGTTAGCCCAATTGACGCCGATGAGAACTCTATCAAATCAAACGGACCCTTAAAGTTTTACAACACTGAGGTACAAGAAACTAATCGCCATAGCAATCATTTCAGGCTTCTTTTTGAATCAAATCATCATTACATTTTGATTGAATCTTTTGAATTGCAGATTCACTCAGCCGCTTTCTGCTTGCCTTCTTTCGCCAAGAAAGTGATTGATTCAAAAGCCAATTAGAGAGAGGAGAGAAATCGTTTGCTTTCGAGAACGTGAAAGTGATGATCTCTTAGAAAATAAAAAGTTCCAATTTATAGAACTGTTGTTTGGTCGTTTCCCAGGAATGTTCTGTGGGTGCACTGAGCTGCAATGAGCAATTACTATATATCTGTTTTTTTAGCCTTACACATATTTCAGATGTTTTTAAACTTTCTGCGTATTTGATTTTCTGAGCTTTGATAGATAGTGAAGATTTTGGATCACATAGCGTGATTCNATTTCAGATGTTTTTAAACTTTCTGCGTATTTGATTTTCTGAGCTTTGATAGATAGTGGATCACATAGCGTGATTTGTTCAAGCTGATTTCGGTGATGATGCGATACTTATACAACAAACAATTGTGAATCTGGATATCTTCCCGCTAGGGGTGGGCATTCGGATATCCGTTCGGGTCGGGTATTTTGGGTTTTCGGATTTTTTAGTTTATAGATATAGCATCTCTTCGGATATTTTATAGCTTCGGATCGGATATAGATAAGATTTGTTGTTCCGTCTGGTCAGGGTTCACAGAAGAAGAATATGAAAAGTTTTTAAAAAAATAATAATAATTTAGTAATATTCTGTATTAAGTTGGATTCGAATCGAGACGATGCCACAGCAACGACACTAACACAAATTGATACGCTTCAAGTTTTGTGTAAAGATCGGGAAGATTAAGAAAGATAAAACATTATATTTTCATCTTTGGTGTATTTTCCACAAATTCCAAAGAGAACAAATGAAACAAAGCGGAGTAGGTAACGGGTCCGATTAGGCCTGGGCATTTTATCCAGACTTTTGGACCCGAANTTTAGATAGTTTGAGTATATTTACAATTTTTCTTTGTTATTTTTTTTGTTAGTTCGGATATTTTTTTTTTTTTTTTGGTATGATGTTAGTTCGGATATTTATGAGTATTATTTCACTTTTTAAAAGTTTTTATTATTATA
>OVAF01001474.1:0-21702 GCA_900406245.1 Odontarrhena argentea | reverse complement strand
TTATCATGTTTAGCCAAAAGAGAAAAACAAAACAATTGGACATTATCATTAAGACCAGGAGAGTGGGGACTTATCTAGAATCAATAAAAAGACTTTAATATTAAGGAATATCCTTGATTAAAATTCCAATAATTTTTATCTATATATACACTAAAGTGTTATAAAAAAAGGCTAAAGCAGAATAGTAGCAGAGCATGTGATATCGAGGTCACGTTAAAATGAATAGATCGTTCAAACATCATCATCCCAATTTTGCTTTATGTTTGTGGTATAATAATAACAAAGAGAGGAGAGTACTATAGTGAAAGATGCATTTGACTTTAATTAGAAAGTATATCTTATCAATTTAGTTATTGAACACTACAAAATTTGTAAGCTGTAAAGTGTTTGCTTACTTAATTGTTTAGAGAATATAACTTTATATTTGTGCCTTAAATGAAATGATGTGTGGTCATTTAGGACTATAATATTTAGCTCTAAGCATTAAGTATCATGTATGGGGTCCATGGAATCCCATGAGCTTCTCTTACAAAACCTACTTGCCATGATCACTTGTCTTTTATTTGGTTGGCTCTTACTTATTGTCTAGGAGGACCAATTTAGCTTTATTGTTTCTAATCTCTAGGTATCGTAAAGAATACACAAGAATTGCATTTGTGTGTTGAAAATGTATTTCTGAAGTCATTTTCATACTGTTTGGATCGTTTAAGTTGTTGCATTCAGGGTTGGAATGTACTATTTCGAGGCACAAAGCAAATATAAATTGATCGCATCAACAAATAAAATTGCATAAGATAGCCGGAAATTTGGTGGTATAATAAAAAATTGGAATATTTAATAAGTAACCAAAACTTCTATGTGGCAAAATCTTGATTACTCGATCTAAAATTCTTTTTGTTATTTTTTGAATTATTTCGATTTTTTTTTTTTTTGTTATTGGGCAAAAACAACCCAAAATAAAATAAATAATTATTGCAAAGTTAGGAGTGAGAGCCTAGTATCAACCACTAAATCACGCATAATTTCTCAAAAGTTGATATCTTAAACTCTTAATTACATTTTGAGGCCAATTTTTAAGAATTTAGACCAAAGTTAAATAGAGTTTAGTGAGACAAAAAGATCAAGTTGTCATATGTGACTTGTAAAATATTCATATGTGATCTCTATATGAATTCCGTGCCGCAACACATATTTATATTAAATTTTGAACTAGCTAGAAATTTCAAGCTACAATGCACAGAGCTAATTCCAAGTTTAAAGTCTATATCGATAATGAGTCATTTAATTGCTTTCATCTCGATGAGAAGTTGCACGAACAATCTTAGGCCAATGAAAAACCTCGAATTTTGTTTATTTATCTGGCCAAATTCATGTATATATGGTTTAATTATTGTGTGTTTTGACTGATTTGATCACTTCCCCAACACAGATTGGCTTGGCATAAGTAAGTGTGTGGACAAAGAAAGTAAAAGTTTTGCATTGGGACAGTAACAGCCTAACCGATAATCCAACTATCCCATATTTGGTAGACTCACCACCTATGACTGAACTCAATCAAGAAACGCAAAATGACCAAAGAAGCAAAATATACACCACGTGTCATTAGATCATTGGTTAGCAGAGAGTGGCGAGATTGAAATTGTTGCAGCGTCAATGGTGGTTGGCTGGTTGCTATAAAGAATTAGGGTTTAGGTTCGTTGATGAGCCACCGTCTTGAGATCCTCTCTTCTCATCTCTCCGTCGTAATGGCTTCTGAGAAAGAGGCTGCTCTCGCCGCCACTCCTTCCGATTCACCAACCATGTAAAGTTTCGATCTTGACTTTTTCTCTTCCGATTTGTTTGATCATATGCAATTGGGGTAAAGTCAGAGAAATTTGGGAGCTTTTTTAAGTTGGGTCTTTCTCTATAGCTTTGCTTCAATGGAAGAATTGCTTTTTTTTTTTGTTATCAGTAATGTGAAGTATTTTGCTTTAGCTGTCTCTGCTGTAAAATGTTCGGGAAAGGTTTTGTAAGTTTTGGATGTACTCTTTCATGTGTTGTTGTGACCTTTAGATCTTTCGAGTGAGGACTTTCTTGTTACCTAATGTTGGTATAGCGGAAATGTATCTGATTGAGTAGACTGAGTGCTGTTTGGTGCATAGAAGAGCGATACTGTTGCGGAAGTAATAGAGATTCCCTCTGCTTGCTGATGGAATTTCAAGATTTCCTTAAGTACTGAGGGATACTATTTTGTTTGTGTAAAAAGACTTGAACTTTTGTTGCTTTGCTGAAGTTGATGTTAACATTTAGTTAGTCTACTCTGGAACATACAGATTTGACAAGATTATCAGCAAAGAGATTCCATCTACCGTTGTTTTTGAAGATGACAAGGTACTTACACTTGTTTACACTCTTCTGTTGCACCTGGAACATTCACATCTAGTGATAATCTACAAGTTAGCTCAGTCTGTTTTTCATTCGAAGCACTATGAAAATGGACATTAGTATTTTCATCAGCTTTAGCAACCATATTTGTGTTCTTAAAATTTTCACCACTGTAAAACCTTTTAGTAGTTGTACATACTTCATTAGTACGGTTTCGGGCATGTATACTCAAACCATGTTGCGTGATTTGCAGGTCTTAGCTTTCAGGGACATAACGCCCCAAGCTCCTGTTCACATCCTCCTCATTCCAAAAGTGAGGGATGGCTTAACCGGCCTCTCTAAGGTACTTCAGTCACTAGTACTTCTCTAAAATTGTACCCTAAAACAAATCCAGACTGGTCCATTCAGAAGCTGGCTTAAATAAATAAAAGTTAAAAGCGTGAGAGTTGTTGTACTCTGTCCAGTTAAGACAGACAAGGTAATGAGTGTATGGTTTTGCTGCTGCAGGCTGAGGAGAGGCACATCGACATCTTGGGCCGCCTTCTCTACACTGCGAAGCTTGTAGCGAAACAAGAAGGCCTAGATGAGGGTTTCAGAATTGTGATCAATGATGGTCCACAAGGCTGTATGTGTTGACATATAGTTCCCTTTCTTAGATTAGCCTATTCGCAATTCAACACAAAACATTATTGATGCTTCTTGTGGGTTTTGTAGGTCAATCTGTGTATCACATTCATGTTCATCTCATTGGAGGACGCCAAATGAACTGGCCTCCTGGCTAAAAAGATCACCTACAATACAAGTGGATTGTTGTCCTGGTCATAAGAGGGACTCTCAGAGTTTGTTCCCGTTCAGTACTGTCTCTATAAATAAAAACGCTTGGGACTTGAAACTTTCATGATTGTTATGCAAAACCTTGCTTTTAATGTTATGAAGAGGATATTTTACTGCTCTGTCATCTGGAATCTTCTGCTTTTTTCTTTATTATTGTTATTGTTGACTCTGTAAACATTCCCTGCGTGTAAAACCCGTGTGGTTGTTAGCAGCATGAGGAAACGCCACGTTATGTTGACAGTTTCTTAGTGATAAATAAGCTTAGAACTTGAGAGCCATCTTTGAGGAATGCTAATACAGACGTATGAATTGACCTTGTAAACAAACACTACGTCGTGTTCATGAGCATTTACGCATAATATTATATAAAAGCTTGGTAGAGGTCACGTCTTTGCCTTTTTTTTATAAGTCTACATAGACCTTCTCGTTGCCTACAATCAAAGATTTGTTTTTTTTTTCCTTTGTGTTTCTCTCCATCTCCGCACCGGAAGGTTCCAAGTATTCCATCTGATTCATGGCTGAAGAGAAACCAAGGAAGGGCCTGACCAGCAGTAGCAGCAGAGATTCACTCAAAACCAAGAACCCGTTTAGCCGTTTTAAAGATGAAGAGGACAACAAGAATAAGAAAGGATTGTTGATGAGGAAGTCGTGGTCCACAGACTCGCTTGGTCTGCTCAACAACAGCAACCGCACCTGTGTCTGCGCTCCAACAAAGCATGAAGGCTCATTCCGTTGCAGGCTTCACCGTTCATCAACCACGAGCCATGATGCAACTACTAAGCAACTTCATCTCCCAAAGCCTCCATTACATGCTTCTCACCAATAATGTCACATATCTTGAGATATTGACATAATAAGCCATAATATGGTAAAGTATTGAAGTTGTTTTGTCCATGTGCTCATCGGTATGTTGTTCATATATGTATGAATGTGTATGTTAATCTGATGTTGTTTACTTCTTTGTCTTGAAAAGGTCACATGTAGATGGTCTTGAAAATTATTGTTTTCCTGGGCTGGTTTGGTTTGACCAATTCATTTGATGGTACAGAAAAACAGACTCCTAATATATTTCTTGACAATAGTAGAGGAAGATAACAAGATAACAAAATTGGTTTAGTTCTCTTCGGACAAAGTGCTAGAAGTGTATGTGAAAGTTCTCCGTTGACATGCAGAAATGGTAAATGTCATTCATATCATATACTAGAGAACATCCACGCAACGCGTGGAATATTAATATTGAATATAATCATTTTTAGCATCACGAATATTGGTAAAAATATGATATATTATAAATTTAGTTTTAGACAATGTTTTTAGGAGTGTTTTCATAACCGAAGAAGATGGTTTGTTTGTTTGTTTTTGTTCATATTTCAACAAAATACTTTTTTAGTAAAAATAACACAAACATTTTAATTTCGTTGCATATTTTAAAATGTTTCATGCATTATTTTTCCCTATAAAGAAATTGGTTGAGATGTCCAAATTTTGTACAATTAGATTTTAAGTGATTCAGAGGTCCATTTTATGCATACAATTTTATTAGTTTTTTATTTCTTTGTCATTTTAAATATAAAATGTAATATAACTAATTGAAATGCCAAAATAAAATTATAGCAATCATTTCCTACATAATATAAATTTTCAATAGAATTAAAAAGAGTATGATCATATATTTATTTTGATAAATATTGGTTTCAAGTTTTCAAATAATAATACTGACATTAAACATTATTAGAGTGTTATAATAAAGAAACATGAAAACCATTGATGTAGGAATTCTTTGTATTTAACTCAATTTAATTAAATTGTTGTTATTTCTAAAATACGAATGACTAAATAGATTTCTTGCAATAGGATATTAAAAACAAATTTATAAAATCTTTAATGGTCAAAAGTAATTAAAAAGGAGACATATGACAATTGACTAAATGGTTTTCTTGCAATATGATAATAAAAACAAATTAATAAAATCTTAAATGGTCAAAAGTAATTAAGAGGGAGACTTTTGTGAAAACTTTACTTTATTATATAAGATTACTGATTTGATCTAAAGTTTTTCCATACAGCTATGATCAAAATTTGCAGTATCTTCAGTTCTTCACACGCCTCCTTTTCTTTACGAGCCCCCAAACACCTGTAACACCAAATATATACACAAAACCATAAACCCAAATTTTTATAACATATGGAGGTAAATGAGTAGTGCTAGATCAGAATAGCTCATCAAAACCAAGGTTGGGTCAAATTTATTTGTCCAGATTTAGGTTGAGAAGCTGCATGTAGATATTATGATGAGTCTAACAGCACACAAGACATTAATCTGGATTTTGGTACTAATCAACGAGGTACTACATATAAAAGCTATACACACAGGTTGGACAAGCACACAGTCCATTATTGAAGAGGATGTAATACGGGCTTGACTAAGAAAGGTTGATCTACCTGATTACAAAATGAACCTGATTATGGCTGTATCTCCTAGTTTAGCTACTATCGGTTATTTATGCTAAGGTTGATCTACCTGATTACAAAATGAACCTGATTCTGCCTGTATCTCCTAGTGGATGATCAAATTTATTTATCTCACTTCATTCTTTACTAATAAAGGACATCAATGTGTTTTTTTAAAAAGATAAACAAGTACTGACCGAAGCTAAGACATCTGAGGAGAGCCCGGGTTTGCTCTGAGATGACTCATTTTTAATTGATTTCTTCTGTCTAAACTGACGAATCGCCCTAGGGGGAAAGACAGGTGCTGGTTCAGCATTGCTACCTGACTCTTCGTGAAGCTTTCGCTTCTGCGGACCACAAAAACAGAACAATACAAGCCAAACATCAAGTTAGACTGGTGAGATTTCTAGAGGGAGAATATAAATACAAATACAAAACAATTCACCCAAAAGAGAGAGCCTATAGGCTATAAGTCAATTGTAAAAGGTTTGATAGCATTAGCTTCATGGACTTGACGTTTAAAGGAGACCAAAAGTTAAATATCTCAGACAAACAGACATCGACCAGATGAAAGACTACTTTTATTTATACTATTAGAAAGAGTGAGCACCTTTTCCATTCGTGCATCTATCTCCGTCATGGCACGAGACTTCTCTATTTTAGATATATAAAAGTCCTTCTCTCTCTTAGCAGCAGAAAGAACCAGATTTAATTTCTGTTCCCGTATTGCACTTTTGAATGCTGCAAAAAGCAACCATTGGTAGATTAGAGAGCATATGAAAGTAGATGGTTAAGCGCAAAAAGTGCAGTTAACAATACCGATTTCTTCAGTAAGATCATCCCATTTGAATTTGGTTAAGTATTTGATGTTCCATATATCATAGTATACATTTGACTTCTTTTTCCCCCCTGAGAAAAGAAAACAACAAACACTAATAATCATTTAACCTTAAAGTTAACATATTGACTCTGAATACTGATATAATTCATTAAGAATACCAATTTGTTCTCCATTTAGCATATCTGCAGTCCTTTTGGCTACGCTCTTCTTAGCAAACTCCACCCACCTACAGTTAATGAACAAAAGAAAGATCCTTGTAAACAACATAAACAACATAAGAAGAATCCAGATGACCACCGTGGAGAAGTATTAATCTATATGGATATCAAAAGTAGAAGATTACAATCAGGTGGACAGTTTTTGAAACAGATAAGGAAAAAGCAAATAACTAGTGAGGAAACCTTCATCCTTAAACATACCCTTCAGAAAACAATTGCCCACGAAATCCACCAGCCCGCTTGCGGTGCACTTGTGCTTCAGGATCTGAATAGAAATCGAATAATGCATCAGCTAATTTGAAATACAGAAACACAAACTGATAATAAGACCAAAATGTTTTTGGGATTAACCAAGGACTCAAAAAGGATAAAAACCTAACCTTCAGGTGCAAGATAAATCCTTCCAATTTCTCCAAATTGAGAGAGAATCTGGCGAAGTCTAACGTGATCCATATGCGGTGGGATACGACTCAAATAACAAACCCCTCTATTATCAGCCTTGGCAGCTTCCTTTAGCAATTTCTCTTTCAACTTCCTTTTCTTTCTATCCGCCTTTTGAGTCTTCATTTTACCCTTTGACTCTTCAGTGATTCCTCCTTTCACAACCTCATGAGCTTCCTCACCCTCCATTTTCTTCAGAACCTACAGAAGCCAGGGCAAAAACCATCACTCAAAAATCAAAAGTTCAAGTTAAAAGGTAAAAGCAACATATTCTAGTTATCCTCAAGACTTTGCAACAACATTGGAATTTACATTCGTGAGTGGAATTTCAATCAGTAAATGTCAGATGAAAGAGACCCTAAACCATACAACAAAATTCAATTGCTATTAACCCTAGAAAGCAAATATCTTTGTGATTCAGTTTGAAAACCCATAAAACCAAATCCATTAGAGACGCAACAAAGCAAGCCTATGAACTGTAAGAAGTAAAGAGGAGAGTAATCATAATGAAATCATAATAAAAATATCTCCTTTTGCATTCGTTTCTGAAGGGAACTCAGGAAACTAACCGTAAGAAGAAGAAGATGAAGCTAGTGACGACGGCGAGTGGTGCTCTGTGTTCGGAAAAAGATGAAGACGACGTCTTTCTCTCTGCTTGTCTTTAGGGTTTGTCAAAAGAAAAAAATTCTCTTTCTTTTCAATTTAATCCGGTTCTTGTAAACCAGAATGATATAAAAATCCAGTATTTTGGCATCCGGTTATCGAAGGTTTGAACCGGTTCATAACTGCGAATAGTCTTACTTCACACTCACTTCCTCAGGAATCGTCTTCTCTCCCTCTATTAGGATCGATTCGTTGAGATTTTGCAGCTAAAGTATCAATCTTGTGAATGGGTTTTGCTTTGTATTGCTGAAATTTCAATCATTCGGCAATTTTTAAGCCAAGTATTCATGTCTAAGCTTCGATTTCAATCCGGTGAGGTGAGCTTCTCACTTACTATCAAAATTTGCTTCACCCTCGCTCTTGCCTGTTTTTTCTTTGCTTTACTTGGTGTGTTTTGATCAGTATTCTTAGTATAAGTGGCTTAAGGTACGGACTCATTTGATTAGGAATACTTGTGTGTGTTGCTGCTTGACTCATTGATGAGAAGGATTGAAACTCATGCAGCAACAGACAAGTGAGAGTTTCACCTGCCTCAAGCAAAGATTGGGAACAGAAGACAAAGAAAGATCTGAGTTTAATCAGAGGCTCATGACATCAGTCATTCGTTACAAGGTCTAACCAAGCAAAAAAAAAAGATCGATAATGAGAATGCAGGGAACCTGATAGAGTCTTCTGCAACATCAGGCTTAAAAGAGAAATCTGGTAAATACAAAGTTCCATACTTGCTTTTGTAGTAGAACCTACAGAGACATGTTTTCATCACAACCTGGATTCAGCTGTTTAAGGTTTCAGTGGAAAAGACATTCCTTGAAGAGAAGAAGACGAAGCAGAACAAGAGACCGGCATGTTACATATAATATCTAGATACCTGTTTGTATAAGCTTTTTAAGTATAAAATGCGAAGAAAAATGTTGAATAGATTGCTTATAAATGTGTAATATCAAGTTTATCAGTGGCATGAAAAGCGATAAAGATGGAAAGAGTATATACATCTCTGGTTCTGGAAAACACTACCGATTAGAAAACAGACCATTTAGAAACTAAGACAGAAAGATACATCCTCTCTGCAAGACTGCAACCATGAAGAGAAAGTTCTTTGAGAGACCACCATAGAGTCATAAATCGGATCAGTCAGTGTCCTGTTTCTGTGCCCCTTCTCCGAAGATTTCTTCTAAGAAAATGCAGTTTGTGAGTTCGTAATCTCCCAAGTTACCAAAGTAACCAAAAATATCATCAAACTCAGACGATTCCAATGGAAGTAGAGAAAATTTGTCCTCCTCTTCAACAGCTTCAACAACTTCTATCTGTATTTTCTTCTTCTTCTTCTCATTCTCTGCTTCCTCTGCTCTTCTCTTAGCTGCCTTTGGCGTCAAATAAATCTTGCACAAAGCATGATCCACCTACATACAGTACATTAATCACAACATGAAGATCCAAAACTCCACAATGTTCAAGTAACTTGCATCCCAAGTAAAAAAACCGCACCTTGTTATCTCCATCTGAATCAAGCCAGTATTCATGCATTAACCAATCTCCTTTGGCTTTGCCGATGAGATACTCTAGTGAGGATTTAGAGCCAACTAGGCCATCTCCGGCTTCAATCTTCTTGCCAACTTGTGTTGCCTTCCAGGATCCTCCTCCGTTGTCACTACGAATCGGATGTTTTCTGCCTTCAATCTTCTTGGTCCTCTCAGTGATAAAGAACCATTCTTTTTCATTACCCTTTTCATATTCCTCTGTTTCGAAGCAAAGTACAGAGCCATTAACATACAAGAGACACAAATTACTAGATGGAGTTAAAAAGAAAGAGACGTACTCGAGAGTTGTTCTGGATTAGACTCGTAGATGTTGACACGATGAATTGGGATATTGGGAGGTAAGATTTTGTAATGCAAGAAGGGGTTTAAGTAGTGCAGGATTAGATCTTCGTCGGTTGGTTTGAACTTATAACCTGGTGGAATAACGAAAAGTCCCATTGAAGGAGGAGCAGTGAACGAAGAAGATGATGATGAAGAAGCCATGTCGGAGTAGTGTTTTGGTGGTGGTTGAGTTTGCGATTCCCATTCCAATTCCGGCGAGTATCTTTCTCTGTTTCTTGGCGGGATCGACATCAGAGTGGTTCTTTAGAGATTTCACATCGAAATGAAAATAAGAATTTCAAAAGAAAAGAACTGGTTTTTTCATTTTATGTTGACTTCATAATTGAACTTATAGATGTTCTTATTATTATTTTAGTTACAGTGAATAAACAAGTACACCATTTTTTTTAAAATATCACCTAATAACAAGAATAGCTTCCCTCTGTTTTTTCAAGTCAGTCTTTAGTCTTTACCCAAAACTGTAAAGCACAAAGTAAGTTGCGATTTTCGCAAATTGGTTTAGTTGAATCTCATTCATGGCTAGCTGAACAAAGTCCCGTTTTGTTGTGAATTAAGAGCAATTAACTTGAAGAAAGACGCAAAAGCAATTGAGGTGAAATACCCTGGTCTAGGGTTTCTTTATTGATCGAATGAATAAAATAAAGTTACAAACCTAAGACCCCTATATATACACCTCAAAACCGACAAAACCAACATAAGCCTACGGCCCGTATGAGGCCCGGCCAACTTGATACTACATCTGATTTTAAGTCACTTAGAATAACACGTTTCATGTCTTCAAGGGCTTCATTTCCCAACAACGCTCTCCCAAAGTCTAATACCTTCTGCAATTTTGTGCCTCAGTTGAACAATTCCGTCTTCTCTTTTTCTTTGGTTCCTCTTCCTGATCCGAGAAATTCCGCCTCTGCCCATCACAAAACAATTGGTCAAATTTTCTAATCATGAAGCAAAGAACTCAACCTCTCAACCTTGAATCATGACATCCGTGGTAACTATTGTGAGGCTATCGGACCCATCAATACACAGAAATAAGGCAGGATCTCCTCCACTATTCAATTTTGGACAGCTGTTGCAACTATCAAAGGTGTGAAATGCAACCGCCAATGGGGAAAACTGAAATTCACAAGAGAGATTACTAGATGCACAAGCATTAATCAGACACAATAGCTTTTGAGCGATAACAAAAAAGCCACAACCGAAATGTCATAGCAAATGGCATAGATTCAGATACATGTATCAGTGATTAGAATGGCATGTACTAATGATGCTTGCTTATCCTGTCTCTCAGTCTTTTTCTAATTCAGAACTACTATGCTGATAATCATGTAAAAGAGGAGGAAGATCGTCCTAGGCCGTTAGAATATAAACATATATCAGAGCAAATATAAACTATGGCAGAAACCTCATTTAATAGGCTACCTTACTATAAGAAGCACTGAGAGAATTTCACCTTGTAGCTGTTTTCCTCTTGACTAGCTCATGAGAACCATTGAAAGTCATGCAGCCGTGACGGCATTGGGTCTAACCCCTTGTAGCTATTTTCATCTTGACTCGTTCATGAGGATCATTGAAACTCATGCAGCAGTAAACTCGTTCAGAGAGTCTCACCTGTCTCAACCAAATCTTGGGAAGAGAAGACAACAATACATCTGAGTTTATTCAGAGGATCTTGACGAGGTCTAACCGAGGAAAAACAAAGATCGAGAATTCAGGGGAACTAAAAGAAGACTCTGCATCATCAGACTTTGAAAATAACAAGGCCGCATTGGTACAAGCTTTGAAAATCAAAAGTGTGTTCTTCTATTTTTTCAAATTTCCAATTTCAGAATGAATATAGTCCACAGAAAACCACAGTACATATGTATCGCAAGAATTACTTAGATCCATTGTACAACTGAATCCTAAGAAGAAAGCAAAAAATCTGAAAGTTAAACAGCTTGAGAAATCTCAGCCCGAGCAGTGCCTGCCAAATTTTCTCTAAGCTCATTAATTGTAAGGAGCCTAGTGGTTTCTATATGTTCTCTACAGGAATCATTGATCTCATCAACGTTAAGTTCCTTCAATGTGAATTGGGTTTGAACCGCCTTTATGGTTTTCTCTATAAAAACCGATCTTTCAATATACTCCTTCATTCTACATACGAATTCTGTGTGGTCTCTTTCCTGCAATGCTCAAATGAAGTTGGATTTACATCAATTAAAAGGGATTTGGAGGCCGAAATGAAAAATAAATCTTACCAGCCGGTACTGAGGCACTCTTGAAGGCAGCTTAAGGTAAGCCATGTTATTCTCAGTATAGTCCCATAGAAATGAGGTATGGTGAATCCATCTATTCCTCGTAATCGACTGAGCATTTCCACCAAATTTACGATCACCAAAAACATAATCTAAAATCCGGAAAAAGAAGCCATCAAGTTTCAGAAAAGAGAAAACACGGTAAGGAGCATCACCGAACTCACCATTCTCACGTAGTTGAAAATCGGTAATCCCGTTAAACACATGAGTATACAAAGAACCACTCCAAGCCATGAGGGAACGCGGATAAGGCTGGACATTTAAAACATCATCTTTGTTGCAAATAAAGCTCACGAAAAGAGTATCTTTGTCAACAATCACAGTTCCTCCTCCAGTGAAGCGCTTAATAACCGGGATTTGATCTCTGATAACAGGCCGAAGCTCAACAAGTTCACAAGGCTTCCTGCGTAAAGGCGAAAACTTTAACAATCCTCCAAACTGAATTTGGCAGAATGTAATGGAAAAGCCTCTTACCCTGACATTCCCATGACGATGGTAGGAAGATTGGTTCCATCGTTAATGATGCACCAATTCTGAGAGGAGGATCTAAGAAGCCTTTCTTCTAAAAGCAATTGCTGCAAAATCGGTGTTCCTCTAAGCCTAACGAGATTCATCAATGGAAGCCCTAAATTCTTCATACTCTGAGGATCTATCAACTATAGATAAAGAAGACGACCTTCAATTTTTTTGGAGTAAACAGTTGGAATTTGCTCGGACAACAAAAGGAAGATGGAGATATGGCAAATCTCAATTCCACGGGATCCGAATTCAAAAATTATAAATTCAGATTGAGAAACGAACAGAAAACTAACCGCGTGAGAAGAAGAAGCTATTAATGAGTAAGGACGAAGGCAAATGGTGCTCTATGTTTCGGAAGAAGAAGAAGAAGAAGACCCGGTTCTCATTAACCGTAATGATTTAAATTCAAATCCAGTCTATTGTCATTCGGTTATCGAAGGTCTGAACCGGTTCATAGTTGCTTCACAGTTCACACTCTCGCTTCCTCTCTGTTCAGGAATCGTCTTCTCACCATCTCTTTAGGATCGATTTTGTAGCTAAAGTATCAATCTTTAGAATGGGTTTAGCTTTGTATTGTTTGAAATTGTAATAACCCAGACAGTGATTGTTTGCAGTTTCTTAGCAAGACAGATTACACTGATTCCAAAAAATTCATGTCTATGCTTTGATCCCAATCTGCCAAATTTTCCTGAATGTAAGTTGGTGCTAGTAGATTATTGCTTTGTTACCTTGTAAAATAGTTGAATTTGATGAATGAAGTAGTTAGAGTCGATGAAGTTGCTGATTAGAGCTTGTGAATCAGAGGCATACTATACCTTAACATCTTTTATATTTTGTGAGGGCTCATATGCTTTGACTACTTGATTATGCAAGTCAGATAATATTCAGATTCAGCTCCATTTTAGATGTTTGCTGCTCAACTGCAGCATACATACACATTAGAGGGAAGATGTTCTTTACTTGTTGTTTCTTACATTGTTAGGTTGCTATGCTGCTGAGGAAGTGAGCATTAATACACTACAAAACCATACTTTTCTCATCATGTATTATCCCTCCTCATGCTTGTTATGTTATATCTTCTTTTCTACCCTCTCTAAGCCTACACTTTGGTTTTAAAGTTTTGATCTTATGAGAATTCAGATAAGATGCTGTGCCTTTTCTTGGTTTTGTGGCTGTAATTTATATAATCCTCTACCCTTAATATGCAGAGATCTTAATGTGCTTTGAAGAAATAGATGGAGACGGAAATTTCCAAGAGGAGTTTGCTTTCCCGTTCTGTGCAGAGCCGTATTTATATCACTGCCTTGTGCTATAACTCCCGATCCTCTTCTGTCTTCGTTTGTTGGACTGTGGTGAGCCAAACATATCAGATTAGTAAGAGTTAGAGGGGTAAGGTTTCTTCTATATGCAGGGTTTTGTGTCGCTTTCTTTAGTTTTGACTTGTTCATTGAAACTCATGGGGCGTCAAACAAGTCAGACTGACAACCAAAGATCGGTACGAGAAGACAATGAGAGATCTGAGTTCACTCAAAGGCTCTTGACATAAGCCAATATTGGCAAGGTCTAATCAAGAAAAAACAATGATCTGAGAATGCAGGGGAACGGTTCCTACTTTTCTAGACATGTTTTCATCAGAACCTTGATAAGGTTTCGGAGCAAAACAATGTGTTAAAGGAGAAGAAGAGGTAGAAGAACAAGAGACAAGAGATTGCTTATCAATGTGTAAGAGACTGGTTTATGTAGGCTTTCAGTATGAAACAAGAACAAAATGTTTATCATTTGCATGAAAAGCAATAAAGATGTACAAGAGTATATCTCTGGTTCTGGGAAACACTACTGTTTAAAGGAAACATACCAGTTAGAAACTAAGACAGACAGACACACAGCCTCTCCGAGCCCGTGAACCTTGATATAGAATTCGAAAACGCTAAACAAAAAGAAAGAGTTATGAGCACAGACCTCCACAGACCGATAAAATCAGATCAGTACGTGTGCAGGTACCTCGTTCCTTCCATCAGGAACTCTTCAATTAGAGAAGAAACCACAATTGTTCACTTCGTCATCTCCCAAGGTAACCACAAATATCATCAAACTCAGACGATTCAAATGGAAGTAGAGAGAATTTGTCCTCATCATCTTCCAAAGCTTCAGCAACTTTTTCTTCTATCGTCATCTTCCTCTTCTTCTTTTTCTTCTTCTCGTTCTCTGCTTCCTCTGCTCTTCTCTTAGCTCCCTTTGGCGTCAAATCCACATACTCATGCTCTTCCTTAACTTCTTCCTTTACTAGTTGTTGTGGATACAAGTCACCCATGCAATTAGAACTGGCAACATCATTTTCTGGGATCACTTGTTCTGGTGGTGGACCGTTGATCAGCTCATGAAGTTCATTCATCATCTTATCAAGCTCATCCACTGGGACTTGATGATGGGTCTGTTGCTGCGGTTCTGGTGCAAATAGAAGTTCAATAATCTCCATGAATGCTTCTTCTTATTCTATCTTTATTTTCTTCTTCTTCTCATTCTCTGCTTCCTCTGCTTTTCTCTTAGCTGCCTTTGGCGTCAAATAAATCTTGCACAGAGCATGATCCACCTACATACAGTACATTCATCACAACATTGAAGATCCACAATCTCCAAGTAACTTGCAACCCAAGTAAACAACACACACCTTGTTATCTCCATCTGAGTCAAGCCAGTATTCATGCATTAACCAATCTCCTTTGGCTCTGCCGATGTGATACTCAAGTGAGGTTCTGAAGCCAACAAAGCCATGTCCAGCTTCAATCTTCTTGGCAACATTTATTGGCCTCCAGGATCCTCCTCCGTTGTCGCTACGAATATAACGTTTTCTGTCTTCAGTCATCTTGGTCCTCTCAGTTACAAAGAACCATTCTTTTTCATTACCCTTGTCGTAATCCTCTGTTTCGAATCATAAACAGAGCCATTGACATACAAGAGACACAACTTAATAGATGGAGTTAAAAAGAAAGAGACGTACTTGAGAGTTGTTGTGGATTAGACTCGTAGATGTTGACACGATGAATTGGGATATTGGGGAGTGAGGTGTTCTTGCGTTGCAAGAAAGGTTTCGAGTAATAGAAGATGAGGTCTTCGTCGGTTGGTATAAACTTGTAACCAGGCGGGATCACGATAGGTTCCATTGAAGGAGGAGCAGAGAAGTTATCAGTGGAAGAAGAAGCCATGTCGGAGTAGTGTTTTGGTGGTGGTTTGCGTTTGCGATTCCGGCGAGTATCGTTCTTTGGGGTTGTTTCTTGGTCGCATCGAGTGATTCGTTAAGAGATTTTCACAACTTAATCGATATGCTTTTTCACAACGAAATGAAAATATTTTAAGGCGGAAATAAGAATTTCAAAACAAAATTAAGAACACAGCTTTTGTTTTTGGAAAAAAAGATAGATAGATAGTTTTCTTTCATGTTGAATTTGGAAATTTTGACTTTAGAATATAACTTGTATATATATTCATTCATTTCAATTTAGAGCGACTAACACACACATTTAATTATAAAAATTTCCTTTATACTAACACCAGAACAAAATGTTGAATGAATATGATAGAGTGACATTTGTTTCTCTTTGTTTTTCATGCTGTCATTAGCTAAAACTGTAAAACGCAAAGTAAGATGCGATAAATCGATTTAGATGAATAAAGTCTCGATCTGATGATATCCCTATTCTCTATCAATGGTGATACCCTTTAGGCATTTCTATGTCTGGATGAACAGTTCCATCTTCTTCTTTTTTTTCCATTGGTTCCTCCCCATTTCGAGGATCTGGTCTCTGCCAATCACAAAACAATGGTCAAATTTTCTTACTAATGTAACAAAGAACTAATGTTTCAATACACAGAAATAAGGCAAGATCTCCTCCACAATGTCAATCGTGGAAGCTGTTTTGCAACTCCCAGTGTCATGAGATGCCATTGGGATTCACAAGAGAGATAGCTAGATATGAATGGCGCACATGCATTAATCAGACACAACAGCTTCCGAGCAGCAAAAAAAAAAACCCCACAAGCGAAATGTATGGATTCAGATACATGTATCAGTGATTAGAATGGCGTGTACTAATGATGCTTGCTTATCCTGTCTCTCAGTCTTTTTCTATTTCAGATATCATATGGTGATAAACTGATAATCCTATATAAGAGGAGGAAGATCGTCTTAAGCGGACAGCATATGTAAATAGAAATAAAAAACAAATACAAACTATTAGAGAAACATCATTTAATCAGCAAACTTACTAAACAAAACACTAAGAGAGCAACACGCACATAACTATCAATTAGCATTAAGGCACATGAATCTAACACCAGGAGGAAAACAAGCGAATGTCAAACCTTTTTAGGCAGCTCAAGAACGGAGTTTGTCACCAATAGTCGTTGCAAGAACAAAAACCACCTGCAAAGTGAATGACAATCTCTGCAGACTCTTAGTGATCCGGAGAGTTGTTTCTGCGGGAGTTCTCATCGATCCACATGCAATGGCCAACTTTTCACTGAAATGCAGATCCTAAACACCAATCAGAGAGAGTTTGACCAGTTATGTTTGAGTCCTCCGGGTTGTGTAACTAGCTAGTATGGCGCGACTTACTGCAGCTCTGAGTAAAGAGTGCGGGCTCCAAATGCATTTAGTCATAGACGAAATTTGTTATCTTGATCTCCAATCTCTATCCAGCTTCATCCTGGTGTCGACTGCAAAATATGGCTTCTTATTAGCTTTCTCATCCTCGTAAAACCTTGAGGATCATTGGCTGCAGAATATATTAAAGTCATATATCATGTATATATCAAACAGGATCTTCATGGCAGGCAGACGCATGTATCACCTTATCTAGCTGACTTGCTCACCCATAACGATCCACCAAGCACCCATAGTGTTTAATGATGGGGCTGAGATGGAACTAAGAACTCATCACCGGGAAATGCTCAACTCTCTCCTTAACTAAACCTTGATAACTACAACTTAACAACAACCCGAGGAATGTGACGACACTGGGTCCAACCACCCCTTGTAGCTAATTTCATCTTGACTCGTACATGAGAACCTTTGAAACTCAAGCAGCAGGAGACAAGTGAGAGTCCCACCTGTCTCTATTCTTCCTTTAGTAGTAGAACCTAAACCTCGATTCAAGGTGTTCATAACGTTTCAGAGGGGAGTATATCTCTGTTTTATAGAAGAACATTTCCCATAAAGCTTGATTGCTAGAAACCCAAAAAAGAAGATTCTGAGCAGTGAGGTCCATAGGGTGATAAAAGGATAAAGCAAGGTAATGTTTCTCCATTCCTTGTCAATATCTTATAAGAAACTGCAATTGTTAGAATTCTTCATATCCACAAATACTGGATGGATGGAGATGAAGAATTCAACAATTAAAAAGACTGTCTGACAAGGAATGAAGAGACATTACATTGATTGATCCTCATTCCTCCTTCCACAATCTCATGAGCTTCCGCACCAAACATTACATTTTCTTCCTCACCTGCAGAAAGCAAACTTGTTTTCATAAATGTCGAACAAAACCCTGAATTAGATACAATCTAATCTACTCAAAAATTTATAGCCAAATTGAAATCATAAGGCTAGAACCAACGATTGCATCAGTGTGGTGGATGGACTCTGTAAACGCCCTAAACCCTAGAAAGCAAATATCTTTGCGATTCAATTTGAAAACCCATAGACCAAATCCATTAGAGACGCAACACACGGACCAACGGATTCAAAAATTTCTCCTTTGAATTCGATTCTGAAGGGAAATCAGGAAACTTACCGTAAGAAGAAGAAGAAGGTAGTGATTGTTCGATTCGAATGAAGAAGACAACATCTCTCTCGTTCGGTTATTTCTAGGGTTTGCCAAAGGAAGTAAATCAGGTTCTCCTAAACCGTGATGATATAAACCCGGTTTTCTAGCATTCTAGTACCCGGTTATCATAAATTGGTTCATAACTGAGATTCGTTGAGAATTTGCTGCTAAAGTGTCAATCTTGAGAATGGGTTTTGCTTTGTATTTTAATCTGGAAGGTAACCATTTGCTGATTCCAAGAGATTCAGGTTTATGCTTTGAATCCCAAATCCATGTGACCTTACCATTTAAATTAGTCTCATTTCGTTTTTTGGTGTTTGAATTTTCTTCCTGGCACTTGCTTTTGTTTAATCTAGAAGAAAATGGTGGAGTTCGATCAGTATAAGTTGCTAATAGCGCCTCTAGGTTGGGTTAAGACTTGAGAGAGTTTGTGTTTATGGACTTGTAAGTGATGTAAGCATATATAATTGTATGATTAGAGTAACGATGATCGAGCTGTATAGTTTGATTCTTGACATGTTCAGTTTACCTGCTTTGATACTGAGAAAGTGTGCAAATATACAATCTTTTCCTCAGGATGAAGAGGGTATCTTGTTTCATCGATCTCTCCTCAGGCTTGTAATGCTTTGGATTTTAGGTCTTGTTTTATCTTCTTCTCTACCTTCTCTAAGTCTAGAATTTGGTTTTAGAGTTTTGATCGTAAAGGTTATGAGGCTTCGGATAAAATGCTATGCCCTCCCTGGTATTGTTGTTGTGATTTAGATGATCTTCTTCTCCCCTTAAAATGCAGAAATCTTACTATGCTTTGAAGAATTCCAAAAGGAGTTTGCTTGCCAGAGTCATTTGTCAATCACCCTTACAAAAGTATATATTCGCGTGTTGTAACTTAGCTAAACTGACCATTTCAGATTTTGTTCATGATAAGCATTGAAATTCCGGACAAGTGAGAGTCTCACCTGTCTCAACCAAAGATTCGGAGGAGGAGACAAAGAGAGAGATCTGAGCTACTAATGTTGTAGTAATCAGAGCCTGGATTCAGCTGTTTAACCTGTTTGTGAAAGCTTTAACTATGAAATGTAAACAATATAATATATCCAACAGATTGCTTATAAATGTGTAATATCAAAGGTCTTGGAAAGCAATAAAGAGGAGGAGAGTATATAGACAACATTGCCGATGAAGAAAGCAAGTTCCTACTGAGAAGAAGAAAATATTCTCTGATAATAATTCCTGAAACTTGATTGAGAGTCTGAACCAAAAAGAAAAAGTTGTGAGCAGAGACCCTCCATAGACTGATATAATCGGATCAATCATTACGTTTCCTCGAGTCTTCTCTGATTCTCTCTATATAACCGCAGTTGCTGGATTCTTCATCTCCATCAAGTAGATGTGGACTGAAGTTACCAAAGTAACCAGCATCATCATCAGGGATCACATTTGGCAACTCAAAATTAAAGGTAGACAGATCCAATGGGATTAGATAACTCTCCGGTTGGTGCGGCTCATAAGCAACATTGTGAAGCTGCTGCTGTGGTTGATAAGCATAATTATGTGGTAAAGACGAATCCTGAAACGCAACATTAAGAGGCTGATCAACTTCCTGTTCTAATGCTTCTTCTATCTTCATCTTCTTCTTCTCATTCCCTGCTTCCTCTGCTCTTCTCTTAGCTCTCTTTGGCGTCAAATAAATCTTGCACAAAGCATGATCCACCTACATACATAAATCACCAAAACACAACTCAAAACTCCACAATCTAGTCTTAATAACTTGCTACCCAAGTAAACACACCTTGTCATTATCGCCATTTGACTCAAACCAGTACTCATGCATTAACCAATCTGATTTCACAGAGTTTTCTTTTCCCCCAGTGAAGTACGCGAGTGCACTTCTGTAGCCAACGACGCCATGTCCGGCTTCAATCCTCTTGGCAGCTTGATTCTTCCAATATCCTCCATTGTCTTTACGAATCTGACGTGTTCCGCCTTCACTCTTCTTGGTCCTCTCAGTGATAAAGAACCATTCTTTATAATTACCCTTGTCGTATTCCTCTGTTTCGAATCATCAACAGAGCCATTGACTTGACGTACAAGCAACACAATTTCGAGAGATGGAGCTAAAAGAATGAGACTTACTTGAGAGTTGTTGTGGAGTAGAATCGTAGATATTGGCTCGATGGATTGGGACATTATGGAGTATGTCTTTGTTGCCATGTAAGAAGCCGTTCAAGTAATACAAGACGTCTTCGTCGGTTGGTTCGAACTTATAACCTAGCGGGAGAACGAGAGGTTCCATTGAAGGAGGAGAAGAGAAGTTATCAGCGACCCAAGGATTTGATGAAAAAGAAGCAATATTGGGTTTGTGGTTTGGTGACGGAGACGGTGGTTGCGATTCCGGCGAGAATCTTTCTTTCTTGTTGTTTCTTGGCGGGATCGACATCGAGCGGTTCCTTAGAGGTTTTCACAACTTAATCGATGAGTGGTACACAAAATGCTTTTTTATAACATCCAAGTGTAGAAAATGCTTAACGACTAATTTATAGCTCAAATTTCCTGTTTGGAATCTGAAAATTCAAAACTCAAAATTGTTAGACTCTCTATGTAGCTTAATCATAGTTTATTATTAACTAGTTACACAACAAATCCAGAATCCTAAACTTTCCATAAGATCTACAAATTACAATAATTTCCATCTTGAAAAGATCCAAATCTAGTAACTCAAATCCAAAAACCAATGAATTAAAAAAAACCAAAGAGAATTAGGAATCAGGGAACTAACCCCATCAAATTGACCCGGAGATGAATACTGAGCTCGATGAAAAGCTCATACATCTGACCAATATCAGCAGCATTTCCATGAGAATAGAGCAAAGTAACCTAAGCGTATGAATTTCCTCAATTCATCATGATCATGCAAGATTACGGAGTCAGAGGATTTCCCTTTGGAAAGGGTACGAAACCGGGTGAGTTATATATACCAAAATTTCACAGGGAACTTGATGTATGAGAGTATGCTAGGAGTCCTAAAAACATCCTTATCACTAATGTAAGGGTGCTCAGCTCAAGAATGTGGCACAATAGGCTTGGCCAATATGAAGATCACAAAAGTTAAAGCTATGTGAAAGTAAAGGCTCACGTATTCAGATGCTAAAACCAATAACAACAATCCCAAATTATTGATGCGTAGCGCACAAACAGCACAAAATAAAAAAAAACTTAAGTATTTTTTATAATACTCTGGTTGAAAGTCTGTCCCAAACCATACTTAGCAGTCACAGCTTCTTGTGGGATCCCGCTTTCACCAGCAATACTCAAGACTCCAGTTGTCTCGTTGAATTCTCTAGTAACTAGAGCTGTGCGACAAACAGCGTCCCAACC
>OVAF01001473.1:0-17603 GCA_900406245.1 Odontarrhena argentea | reverse complement strand
TGTACTTGTTGTAACATGTACCAAAATCTTCAATATATAAAGGGCTTTTTACCAGCAGTGAATCTTGGCTACATGAAGAAGCATCAGCACATATTTTGAAGGAAAAGTTTGAGATTGAGAATGATCTTTGGGTAAAAGCAAGCAAAACAGTGTTTTACTTCTAAGTGCTAGCTTTGTCCTCTTTTAGTAGTCTTAGAAGTAGCTTTTGGGTGTTTCTTCTGTCTTGTGTTGTGTTGTGGTATGTTGTGGGTTTATGTAGATTGATTAAGAGAATAATTTTAATTCATGTACAATTTGACAGGACTCCTGTAAAACCAGAGACATGATGTGAAGCTCTGGAACTTGAGCAATTACACAACTCATGTTATCCAAGCTCTTGGAGGTGTTGGAACTGTGCACCAAGGACTCCTGTAATATTTGGTCCACATCCATGAGAGTGACAAACACAAAATACTGTACCAAACAAATCTCGATTAGCCACCCCATAAACTAATATTTTTTTTTTGTCAACTCACCACCCCATAAACTAATATATTTACCGAATTAATCTTAGTCATTTTTCTCATTCCAATTTAACCCCAAAGTTTTATTAATTGCAATATTAACTCAGAAGATAAAAGCTTCGTCGTTTTACATCTTAAACCCTAGATTCATCTCAGCCGCGAAATCTTCTCCTCAGCACAATCTATCGAGCACGAAGAGACAGAGAAGGAGAATAGAGAAAGAGTGAGAGAAATGGGGAAAGAGATCCAATCGCCGCAAGAACAGAGCTCTTACACTGTTGAGCAGCTCGTCGCCGTCAATCCATTCAACCCTGAAATCTTACCCGATCTCGAAAACTACGTCAACGAGCAGGTTCGTTTTCAATACCCCTCGAAATTGTGAAGCATTTCGTCGGATTTCGAATTTGAGAGTAGTTTTGTGAATTTCTCAAATTGTTTGAAGGTGTTGNTCAACCCTGAAATCTTACCCGATCTCGAAAACTACGTCAACGAGCAGGTTCGTTTTCATTACCCCTCGAAATTGTGAAGCATTTCGTCGGATTTCGAATTTGAGAGTAGTTTTGTGAATTTCTCAAATTGTTTGAAGGTGTTGGTATTGGAATGTAATTAACGTTTGGTTGTTGTTGGTTTCGTTATGACTCTCAGGTCACGTCGCAAACGTATAGTCTTGATGCAAATCTATGCTTGCTTCGGCTCTATCAGGTATTGTGCTTGTTCATATGATTAAAGTATCAAATTCATAAAGTTCCAGACATTTTGGTGTTTCTTATCTTTTTACTGGCGTTGTTGGTTTTATGCAGTTTGAGCCAGAGCGCATGAATACTCATATCGTGGCTCGTATCTTGATCAAGGTACGGCATACCACTTTCAGAGTTTAATTTAGCAATGTTCATCAGCTGATGATTGTTTCTGATTGTGTTTATACTATTGTGAAGGCTCTTATGGCTATGCCAACGCCGGACTTCAGCCTTTGCCTCTTCTTGATTCCCGAGAGAGTGGTACTGCTATTACGCTTTTTTACTTCATAATGGTTTGCTTTTCTTACATTTACGAGTTGCCTTATCGCCAATACAGAAGAAGAAATGACTGTTAAAATTTTTTTTCTTAAAGTTATTGATGGGCTGATCAAATCATTGTGCTCGTCCAAAGTTTTCAATCAGTTCAGTCTTTATACTGAGGATTCATGAAGAAGTTTGTGTGTCAGTGTTTTAGATTTGTGAGAATTTATATGTGCACTTATTTGAATTGTGATTTCAGCAAATGGAAGAACAGTTCAAGGCACTAATTGTTCTCTCACACTACCTTGAGGTATGCAGCTATAAATGTTAGTTAAGAATTGAAGAGATATACATTATGTTTCTAAAACACTTATTATACTTTTAGACCGGGAGGTTCCAACAGTTCTGGGATGAAGCTGCCAAGAACCGTCACATTCTTGAGGCTGTTCCTGGTAATTAGTTCTGAATCATAATTAAATTGTCTAGTAATAATAAAATATATGTGGATCTGGATTAGTTAATTAAGTAACTGAAACTTCTAGTAATAACAAAGTTCTGGATCTATATTAGTTAGTTAACCAGCCCACATAATAAGTCATGAGTTTTACTTATGGTACTTTCTGTTCCTTTAATGATTTTGTGTTGGTGTCTTAAATGCGAGATTTAATGCAGGTTTCGAGCAAGCTATTCAAACATATGCCAGTCACCTTCTGAGCTTAAGCTACCAAAAGGTTTCAAGATCTGTGCTTGCTGAGGTATGATGTTGGGTTTATGGTTCTTGACTTAATCTTCAGTTTTTCAACACAAATACTCTGAATAGCTTAAGTTTGGGGAACGTTGGCCTGACTTTCATCATGTATAGCTTAAGTTATCAAATTGTAGTTATAGTAATCTTCTCCTATTGATGTTTTCTTGTCGATAAATTCCCTTTCTCATTAGTTATTATTCTTTTGCACAGGCTGTTAACCTGGATGGTGCATCTCTAGACAAGTTCATTGAGCATCAAGTGACCAACAGTGGATGGATTGTTGAGAAAGAAGGTGGAAATATCGTCTTACCACAAAGTGAATTTAACCATCCGGAGCTTAAGAAAAATACAGGTGAGAATGTCCCCTTGGAACACATCGCCCGCATCTTCCCCATTCTTGGTTGAACCAATCTATAAGGACACAGCAGATTTTGCTTTTTGTCTCTGATTTTCTTGTAATGCACACTTTAAGACCATCGTTATGTGTTTTGGCACTGGCCTTCCTCTTTACAATTTGGGAGAGAAGTTATTTAAAATTAACCAGACAAAGACTTTCCCATAAGTAGTTAATCGATTAGACTGGTTGTAAGGTTGTCATAGTTGGATACTCTTACATGAACCAAGAAAGCTTATGGTGATGACCATTTCTGTCTTTAAGTTTCCCAAAGGATTTAGATTCAGATATGTTTTTGGTCGGTGTTTTCGATCTGAGATTCGATGATAAAGAACCATGATACGAAGTGTGAAATGCTTCTCGCTTCACAAGCAGTTGTTACAGCCTTAATCTGGTCCAATCTATTTGGACTTTATTACCTCCAAAATGTTGCATAATTAAATGCGGATGATAGAAGAGTATACTCATCAAAGGTTTTGTTACCTTACATAGAATGGTCAAGACTCTTGGAAAATAGGAACGGGCAAATGCAAATGAAGGTCGTAGAAATACGACTCAAAGTATTGTCCTCTCTCTACATAGATCACATCCAAAGATTAAGAGCCATCCATTTGGAAGCTCACGTGTCTGACACCGAATCAACGTCACGTGCTTCTTTTACAATTCATTTTCTCCTTTCCCATGCACATCTTTTGACTCTCCATTTCACTCATTTGAATTATCTTATAGTAAGTTACTGCGTCTCGAGGAACATGAACATAACTTTGGATTTATAATGCTATTATAATCTTAATTAATATTGGGTTAATGAGTCCATGAGCCGGATGATTAAAAAATATACCAAATTTTTTGGAATTACTTTNCTCTCCATTTCACTCATTTGAATTATCTTATAGTAAGTTACTGCGTCTCGAGGAACATAACTTTGGATTTATAATGCTATTATAATCTTAATTAATATTGGGTTAATGAGTCCATGAGCCGGATGATTAATAAATATACCAAATTTTTTGGAATTACTTTACAAACAAGCATTGGATTTTATTTATAACTAGTAGGCAATCAAACGTCTCGCAAACAAAATTGGTAACAACGATGAATTCACATATTTATTTAATCATATTATTTTTTGGTCGACAACAAGGAATCAAAACAATTATTTAGTTTAGTCGACATAATGAATGAACTAAACGTTGACGAAAAAAATTATGTATATATGATAAAACGTAATTGATGTGAATTACTAAAATACGTGTAGGATATAAATGATATATACGTGAATAATATAATAAAGTGAAGACCACAAAGATCAGACAGAAAAAAACGCGACAAACACAATAGAACAGGACAATCAAAAACAAAACCAAAAGAAGAAAACAAGCTCCAAATCTTCCTTCATGTAAATCTTTCAAACCTTCTAAATTCGTTCTTTATTTTAATCAATTTTAAATATTCTGTGATTTTCTGTTTCCAATCTCTTCATGGGTTTTCCGAGATAATCTGTGATTTTTTCCCCTTTCCATTTTCTCAGCTTTACAGCTTTTCTCTGAGATTGTGATTTCTCCAAATTGATTACGAATCTTATCCGTAAGAAATTTTTGCTTTTTGGTTTTGGATTTTATCAACCGTTTTTTCTGGGTTTGTTTCTTCTTTGGTTTTGATTACTTTTTGATTAAAAAATTCGTTTCTTGCTCCTGTAGTTTTGCATTTGGAGTTTCGTGTCACCTAGGGTTGCTTCGTTATTGAAGGGTTTATAGATTCGCATTTGTTGATTGCGGAATCAAAACAGAAGCATTTGAGGTTTGAGGAATCGAAACTAGGGATCTTGTGATCCTAAAATCTGGGATTTCGAAGTTGAGAGTGACCCAGTGACAAAGTCTAAATCTCCGAGGAATCTTATTCCAGGTAATTAATTTATTGACTTTTCTCTTTTTCTCTTTATGCTCCTTAAGTTTTTTTTGTAGAGATGTTTCTGTTGATTTTAATGGCTAAAACTCTTATTTAGGGAATAAAGGTGAAGACTTGATGCGATTAAGCAAATGGGTATCTCATGATGACTCTCCTTGTTGTTGGAGATTCAGTAAATGGACACACCAGATAACAACACCAAAGTTCCTGGATTTGTTGATATAGTCAAATCATGGATCCCTCGTAAAACTGAGTCTTCACATATGTCGAGGGACTTTTGGATGCCTGATCAGAGCTGTCCTGTTTGTTATGAATGTGATGCTCAGTTCACTGTTTTTAATCGAAGACATCATTGCCGGCTTTGTGGTAGAGTGTTTTGTGCCAAGTGCGCTTCGAATTCTATTCCGTCTCCGTCAGATGAAACAAAGGATAGTCATGAGGAGTTAGATAGGATAAGGGTTTGTAATTACTGCTACAAACAATGGGAACAAGGGATAGTTCCGCCTGATAACGGAGCTTCGATTATTAGCCTTCATTTTACCTCATCGCCTTCTGCTAGAAGTGTTGCAAGTACTCCCTCTAATTGCACCTCTATCAGTAGCAATTGCACCGCTGATTCAACTTCTGGACCTTCCCCTAGACCAAAAGTGAATCCACGAGCTACTCGCCGGGCCTCTTCAAACATGGATTTTGAGAATTCTGAGCAGAACAATGCATCATCGCATAAGAGTGCAGATCCTTATGGGCGTGTGGTTAATTCTTCTCAGGATCAAGTAGATTTCTTTGTGAACGGGTACCACTTCTTTCTCTGTGTGTATACATTTACTTTGCACTTTCTATTATCTGTTATCTTTGATAATGTTTAAGAAGCTTGTATATAATCCGTTAACCACTATTTATGCTATATGGCCTCTTCAAAATGATTCAGTACTGCCTCAGTATGAATTTATGTGTTGGGTACTTTGTTTTTGAATTGACAGTGGCAGGAGTGATGTTGAAGCTGATGATGACGATGATTATCAATCTGACTATGCGCAATCTTACATTCAAGGGAATGACTACTATGGTGCCCTCAGTCTCGATGAAGTTGATCATATCTATGGGTCACATGAAGCTCATGATGTTGGAGAAAACGTAGAGTCAAACATCCTAAGTTGCTTGCCCCCTGATCAAGATTCTGATGCAATCAATACAGAGACGATAGATAATTCCAGACTACAAGAAAATGGATGGAATGATGTGAAGGAGGGAAGCCCTCCTTGTGAAGAGTCCTTTGAGACAGAAGTAGTGGATTTTGAGAGTGATGGGCTCTTATGGCTACCTCCAGAGCCAGAGAACGAAGAAGATGAAAGAGAAACCGTTCTTTCTGATGATGAAGGTGATGAAGGTGATAGAGGTGATTGGGGGTATCTTCGCCCATCAAACAGCTTTAATGATAAGGAGTTCCACTCTAAGGACAAGTCCAGTGGGGCAATGAAAAATGTTGTTGAAGGACACTTTAGGGCTTTGGTAGCACAACTTTTGGAGGTTGATAATCTACCTATGGTCGATGAAGGTGATAAAGAGGGCTGGCTTGATATAATTACATCATTATCCTGGGAAGCTGCAACACTTCTCAAGCCAGATACAAGCAAAAGTGGAGGAATGGATCCAGGAGGATACGTGAAGGTTAAATGCATCCCTTGTGGACGTCGCAGTGAGAGGTGAGTGTTTTTTTAGCCTTTACTGTGCTTGATGTCATTCTAGACACAGTGGCCTATTTGTGGGTTTTCAAATGTTATTCATGCTTTGAACTGTATGGTTGCTACTCTGTGCAATTACATCATGTTTGACAGTTTCATCCATTCTTCTTTTAACTAGATTGACACTTATTACTGAATCGCTAAAGACTGTGCCCTGGATTTTCCTTCATCAGTTATCCTTATCTAGATGCTCACACTTTCTAAATGTGGCATGAAAGCTGCTTGACCATTACTACTCAGTATCCAGGATGCTCCCTTGATTTTGTTAACCTTTTAGGCATCTGAATTTTGTTTTTATCTTTTAGCAGAGTTTCCATATCTTATTTATGACTGCTTTTCTAATCGTTTGCGGTGACATAATTTATGAATTGGAAAAATAACGGGGGCTTACTTGTTTTTTTGTACTTGTAATTGTTTCCAATTTATTTTTATCTTTCTGTAGCCTAATGAGAAAGTTTGCCAATGAACTATTCCTGAAAATTTAGAAGATTTAGACCGTCTATCTCTTTGTTGTCCATTATTTATATATTCACTGTAAAGTCCTATAAACATTTTATCTATGTCGATTGACTGCTAAACTACGTAATACTGATTAGACTGGGATGGTTTTGATTTGTAGTATGGTTGTGAGAGGAGTTGTTTGTAAGAAAAACGTGGCTCATCGGCGAATGACATCAAAGATTGAGAAGCCGCGTCTGCTAATCCTTGGAGGAGCTCTGGAGTATCAGCGCATCTCTAACCAGCTGTCAAGCTTTGATACTTTGTTGCAACAGGTCTGAATTGTTTTTCTTCTTTCATATATTTTCCTATAACCATGGATAAGATCATTGGACTGGAAGAAAAGGAACCTTATAATTTAGTCACTCCAAGTGTAAAATTTTCTGCATTATTAAGGATTTCTCTGGTGTTTCAGGAAATGGATCATTTGAAGATGGCTGTTGCCAAAATTGACTCTCACAATCCCGACATTCTCTTGGTGGAGAAGTCTGTCTCGCGGTTTGCGCAGGAATATCTTCTTGCGAAGGACATATCTCTTGTTTTAAATATTAAAAGGTCTCTTCTAGAGCGCATATCCCGCTGTACTGGTGCGCAGATTGTCCCTTCAATCGACCAGCTCACATCACCAAAACTGGGTCATTGTGACCTGTTCCATGTGGAAAAGTTTGTCGAGAAACATGTTAGTGCTGGTCAAAGTGTAAAGAAAATGGCCAAGACTTTAATGTTCTTTGATGGCTGTCCGAAGCCTTTGGGTTGTACAGTAAGTTCCACAGCATTTTAGGTGTTTTGACATGAGATCGTCGGTTTATTATTTATGACTATGCATATGATATCTAATCAAGATATGTGATTGATCTTTTTTCCCCAGATCTTGCTTAAGGGGGCACATGAAGATGAGCTTAAGAGGGTGAAACATGTCATTCAGTATGGAGTTTTTGCAGCATATCACTTAGCTCTTGAGACATCTTTCCTAGCAGATGAAGGTGCTTCCCTTCCAGAACTTCCTCTCCAGACCCCAATTACAGTGGCTCTACCTGATAAACCATCACCGATTAACCGATCGATATCCACAATCCCTGGTTTTACTGTTTCAAATGCTGAAAAATCTCTAACTGCTGAATTGATGGGTGAGCCACAAAAAGCCAATGGCGACCTCACTGGTAATTTCACTTCTAGTAAGGCTCATTTGCAAGGGAAATTGGATGGAAACGACATAAGTGACCCTTCTGAGGCACTACTTCACAACTTGGATAATGGTTATTGTAAGCCTCCGGAAGCTACTACCTCTAAGGACGATGGGTTAGTTCCTACTCTAGAACCCAGGCAGTTATCATTACACATGGAAGAAGCTTCTGCTCAAAAAGATCAGTGCTCTGTTCTGCCCCATGCTACAGAACAAGTCGATGGTTCTTACATTAATGAATCTGCAGACCAAAATTCTAGTAGAAATGAACAGGTGGATTCCTCAAAAGGGGACTTTCTTCCATCAGCTTCTGACCATCAAAGCATATTGGTTTCTTTATCAACAAGATGTGTGTGGAAAGGATCTGTATGTGAGCGGGCTCATCTACTCCGTATCAAATACTATGGGAGCTTTGACAAGCCTTTAGGAAGGTTCTTAAGGGATAATCTCTTTGACCAGGTACCTTTCTTTTGTAGTGTGATTTTTTTATCTATTCTTTCTTAACACACCATTCTTCTTTAGCCACTGATGAGGAAATTGAACTTCTGATGTAATCAGATGGACCAGCTACTCCAATTAAAGTCCTATGGTTACTTACCTGTTACCCTATTATTTTAAAATGGACAAAATAGGTTCTATATTCATAGATCATAAAAGAAATTCATGAAATAGTAGGAGGGTAAGTTTAGGTGAGAGAAGGAGTGGAGGGAATAGTGGATAAATCACATTAAAATGGTAAAGATTCCAGAATTAAATGATTAACATCAGAAGTTATGAAGCAGATCATGTTGGTACAAACTTCTGATATTAAGTAGCTGAGGCTTGCATTACTCTCTTATTTAGGATCATTGCTGCCCCTCTTGTACGATGCCAGCGGAAGCACACATTCACTGTTATACTCATAGGCAAGGTAGTCTGACAATATCTGTTAAGAAACTGCCTGAACTGTTACCTGGGCAACGTGAAGGCAAAATTTGGATGTGGCATCGATGCCTGAAATGTCCTAGGATCAATGGCTTTCCTCCAGCCACACGCAGAATTGTTATGTCAGATGCTGCATGGGGCTTGTCTTTTGGAAAATTCTTGGAGCTGAGCTTCTCTAACCATGCGGCGGCTAGTCGTGTGGCCAACTGTGGTCATTCCCTTCACAGAGACTGTCTCCGCTTCTATGGGTATGAAGAAACCTTCTTTCTAACAAACACCTTTGTTGTGTTGAAACCATTCTGCCGTTTTTCTTGCTGTGTCGTTATAGTTTACCGACTTCCTTTTTTTTATATCTGATTCTCAAGTAGCATGTTTTGTCTGTTTTTAGCTAATAAATTCAGACTTAGCATGTAATATATATTACATCAGACATAATGTCTATAATATGCTCCTCATATTCTAGGTCTGTTGGTCATTCACATCTCGAAATGTGGCAAGTGTTCAGTTATGTTTGACGGTTCTAACATGTGCTAAACGAGTCTGGATTCATAAGTACTGATTGTCTATATTTCCCTTACTGCAGTTTTGGAAAAATGGTAGCTTGCTTCCGCTATGCTTCAATCAATATATATGCAGTTTCTCTGCCACCGGCAACACTTGAGTTTAACTATGAAAACCAGGAATGGCTCCAAAAGGAATCAAAAGAGGTTACAAATTTCATATTTTCTTAATTTGAATATTTGTATACATTCAACAAAGCCAGAGTTTTGTGTAACTTATTTTTCATGGTTTCTGTACTTTAGGTAATTAATAAAGCAGAAGTCCTTTTCAATGAGGTTCAGGAGGCGCTTAGTCAGATTTCAGCAAAAACAATGGGCGCAGCTTCTAAGGGCAGCTCTCCCAACAAGATAAGGCTTTCTCTTGAAGAACTTGCAGAACTTCTTGAGCAGCGTAAAAAGGAATATAAGGTAGCGTGTCATGCAACTTACACCCATTACACTTTAGAAGAATAGAGCTGCATGTGCATTCACATCACTTATAGACTCATTCACATACACGGAAACAGAAAATCATCCACACACATTTGCACCCCCTTAGACTTAAGAAGAATCAGTTCCATGTGCTTGGCGCATTCACATAACTCACAGTCACGCGCACTCAGAGACACAAAACCCCGCACACACTCGTCACTGTGTGTAAGAAATTTATACACTAGCGGACTATACATATTGATAGGTAGTTATCGACATGCAATCACAGAACCACAGTATGCTACATTTGAGGGGAAAATATGTGTTATATACGTATCGATAGGTAATCAGTACAGTCTGTATTCCGGTGCTTGGTGGTACTCAAAAAGGGATCTGAAACTTAATTTTCTGAACAATTCTATAAATTTGTCACCTGATTTGCTAGCCTTTATAAGATTGTGTCTTTTATGTAACATCTTCATTCAACAATCTGCAGTTCTTACTGCAATGTAGGATGATTTTTCTGTTGCCTCTATACGCAATACTGATTAAAGCTGTTGCTGGATTTCAGGACTCACTGCAGCAAATGTTAAGTGTGTTTAAGGATGGACAACCTATAATTGATATCCTTCTGCTAAATAAACTTCGAAGATTGATACTTTTCGATTCATATGCTTGGGATGAATGCCTAACAGGGGCTGCCAGTATGGTAAAAAATAACTATTCTGAAGCTCTGAGGAATTCTGCCCCAAAAGTTATGCGTCGTGACGCCTCAGTAGAGAAGCTCGGTAATGAAAAAGTGAGCTCTATATCAAACCCTGTTGCAAGTGGCAATGATTCTCTTCTTGAGGATGCGGAGTATGATACAGGTCTTAACCAGGGTAAACCATCTGCCGATATCAGCAGCAAAAGGGCTACTCCTAAAGATGTAGGCTCGGACAAGTCTACGGATTGTAGAATGGAGTTTGACTCTAGTACAGGTGGTAAACAAAAAATGGTGGAGCCTTCGCATGTGGTCAACACAATACTTTCTGGCCTGTCTGAATCAACTGACTTATCTGATACTCTCGATGCAGCATGGATAGGTGAATACACTGCTTCAGAGAATGGTACATCCCGTCAGCCTAGCAGAGCTTTTTCAGCAAATGAAACCCAGGCTCCTAATTTAAGACTGTCGGGTTCAGAAAGTGGGCTGAACTTAAAAGTGATTCCTACCAATGAGGAACATACAACAGAAGTTCAGATGCCGTCTCCTAGTTTTTATTATTCACTCAACAAGAATTATTCACTTAATTCTCGCAAGCATATTATGGCTGAAGATCGGCCTGTTTATGTTTCTTCGTATAGAGAGCTGGAATGGCGAAGTGGTGCTAGGCTGCTGCTTCCTCTGGGAAGGAATGACTTGGTACTGCCAGTTTATGATGACGAACCTACTAGTATCATAGCTTACGCTCTTACATCATCAGAATATAACGCCCAGATGTCTGGATCAGATAAGTCAAGAGATCGTTTGGATAGTGGAGGTTCCTTTTCACTTTTTGATTCTGTGAATCTTCTCTCCTTGAACTCTTTGAGCGATTTGTCAGTTGACATGAGCAGAAGTCTGAGCTCTGCTGACGAACAAGTCTCGCAGCTGCTACAGTCATCATTGTATTTGAAAGATCTACATGCTAGAGTATCGTTTACAGATGAAGGTCCTCCTGGGAAAGTGAAGTACTCTGTGACATGTTATTATGCGAAGGAGTTTGAAGCCCTGAGGAGGATTTGCTGTCCTTCAGAGACGGAGTTCATAAGATCTCTTAGTCGATGTAGAAAATGGGGAGCCCAGGGTGGAAAGAGCAACGTTTTCTTTGCAAAAACTTTGGATGACCGCTTTATCATCAAACAAGTTACTAAGACAGAGCTTGAGTCCTTCATCAAATTTGGGCCAGCTTACTTCAAATACCTGACTGATTCAATCAGTACTAATAGCCCTACAAGCCTTGCAAAGATCTTGGGCATCTATCAGGTACAAAAGGAAAAATAAATAAACTAGGATTCGTAGGCATCTTCTTGGTTAAATAGCTATCTCTCTGAACTACATGATAACTGAGAATGCTGTGGATTTCTTGGTCGATTCACAATGTGATTTGTCTTGTTAGCTCTTTTTGTTGACATTAAGTTAACTCATACTTCTTTGCTAAAATATTTAAAGGTCTCATCCAAGCACCTAAAAGGAGGAAAAGAGTTTAAAATGGATGTCTTGGTGATGGAGAATCTTCTGTTCAAGCGGAATTTCACAAGGCTTTATGACCTAAAGGGCTCCACTCGTGCCCGTTACAATCCTGATACAAGTGGTGCGAACACAGTTTTGCTGGACCAGAATCTTGTGGAAGCGATGCCGACATCTCCTATATTTGTTGGGAGCAAGGCAAAACGGCTTCTTGAAAGAGCCGTCTGGAATGATACATCCTTTCTTGCTGTAAGTTTCCAGCTGCTACTCTCCTTTAAAACTGTTTTGAAATACCAAACTGGGTCTTGGGATATACATATCAATACTGATGCAAGATGTCTTGTTTCTTTGGCTGTAGTCGATTCACGTAATGGATTACTCCTTACTAGTTGGAGTAGATGAGGAAAGAAGCGAACTGGTTCTAGGAACTATCGATTTCATGAGGCAATACACTTGGGACAAACATCTAGAGACTTGGGTCAAGACTTCAGGGCTCCTCGGAGGACCTAAGAATTCATCTCCCACAGTGATATCGCCACAGCAATACAAGAAACGATTCAGGAAAGCCATGACGGCTTACTTTCTGATGGTCCCTGACCAATGGTCGCCTGCCACAGTTGTTCCAAGCAACAGTTCAGCAGATGTGAAGGAGGAAGAGGAGAAAGACCATCTTCAAGGTTCTAGTAACAACTCCTGAATCGTTCTCTTGAAGAGAGATACAGAATATTCAGTTAGCAAATACATACTCCAGCTACTATGGCTTCTTCTAGGCTCTAGTTTTTGTTCTTTTTGTTTTGTTGGAATGGTCTTTGGGTAATCCCTGTTTATGTTTTACCCTTAGCCTCTGTGGCCTATGGCTCTTCCATAGCATTTGCATCACAAGTAATAAAAGCAAGATGCAATTGTACATACACTGCTTCTATCTTTTTAGTTTATTCGTTTTTTTTTTCTTTATGACAACAGTTTGCACAGTTGAAGATACTCATGTTCTTTGATATTTTTATTTATTTTTTGGATTTTTTTTACAAATTAAAAAAAATGCAAATATATTCGATGAATAAAGCTTCTGACATTTTTTCTTTGTGTTTGCGATTTAAGATCCACTACCCAAGATGTGAGGTGCAGGTGATGATGATCACTCCGGGGTATGCCCTAGTACCGTTGAACTGCTAATAATCAGAACAATTTTAACTCTTAAGACATCTACACTAATCAAGAAAAAATTACAAATTTGTAATTTTCGGTTAAAGATCAGTGCCGTCTCAACTAAATTATGGACCCTTAACTAATATATGCATTTCTATAAATTTGGATTCTTTTTTAATATTTTTTATTAAATAGATCGTTTTTTTTTAACACTAGGATAATATTATTAAAGAGTATAAGGGTTTACAAAGTTCAGTCCAAACAAGGTGGACAAAGAAGCCCAAAGAGGGGATTACAGGAGGAAAGGAAACCCTAAAACAACAGATAACATTCAACGACGCCGCAAAGTGATGCTTAAACCAAATTACAACAGTTTTAAGAAATCCAAAAAGAATCTCCATCATCCAAGAAAACATCAGCGGCGTAAAGAATCTCCGAACCAAAGGAACCATCTTGACTAATGAAATGCACACTTCAGAATCTAAATGCTTTGAACCTTCAAGGTTAATTGAACACATATAGATTGGGCAAAGGGCAATTTAGGACCCGGTAAATAGCCACACCGAAGCGCAGAGAAGATTGATGGACTAAACATTGAGCATATGTTGGGACGCGATACTACCGAAGCAAGAGGAGATTAGATTGGACAAATCAAACCTGAAAGATGAGATAAGCAGCCATGGAAACAGAAAACAAACAAAGGACAACAATCTACTTCCAAATCGCTTGCATGCAAGCAAAGAAAACGAATAATTGGAATGAAATAGAAGGACGGAGAGAAGAAACACAGATCCACAAAAGAATCCGGTCTCTCTACCTCACAATCTCATATCAAAACCAATTAACGAGTTCGAAGATTGGATGAAGCGAAAGGAACTAACAAAGAAAACCGAGGAAATAGAAAAGAGAAAGGGAGGACCGACGACGGTGCTACGGAAGCCACCGCCGCCTGCCATCCACCGGAGAAGGAAAAAAAACTCTGCTTCTAGAGAGAAGGCAGAGAGAAAATATTTAGAGAGAGAGTTCTTTTTATTAGATCCTAAACCTATTAAAAAAAAAAAAAAATTATCGGATCCAATGCAATAGCTTCTGCGGCCACCCAGTAGTGACGGCTTGTACCAAACTGGACCATACGCTCTCTTGGTTGCAGTACAGAGTTTTTTCTCTAATTTTCTAGTCAAATTAATGCTGTTTTAATACCAAAAATAAGGAAAATGAGTATGCCTCAAAGTAGATAATCTTTTTTTTTCTTTCAAGTCTTTAACGTATAAATTTTATTGTTTCATATAGGTAGCTAAAATTAGAAAGCGTGAGAATGGTTTATGAGACAAACAATAGGCACCAATCCACAAAACTCTCCTGTCCAGACCAGATTTGAAAATTTGACAAGTAATAATACCAAAGACAACAAAAAAAGAAAGTGAAACCAGGAAATCAGAATAGAGGCAACCAAAATAAACAGAAACAAAAAAAGCCAAAGAAAGATGGATCTCCCATATTAACCTCCCTGCCTTAGCTTGCTTCTATGGCAGAGGAAAATTAATTTTTTTCCTTCTCCCCCAAGTAAACAAGAGAAAAACCAAAAAAAAAAAAAAAAATGGCTTTTCAAGACTTCGACCAGATTCAAGAGCGCGTAAACGCAGAAAGAAAGCGTAAATTCAGGAAGAGAATCATCATCGGGGTTGTTTCTGCGCTTGTTGTTGTTGCTGCCATGATTGGAGGTGCTTTTGCTTATGTTACATATGAAAACAAAGCTCAAGTACAAGGGAAAAACACAACCAACAGCCCTAAAAAAGATAATGGTTCTAAAGGCGAAAGCCCGAGCCAGAAACCACCTACGTCTGCAGCACAATCTGTGAAACCTGACCAAGTCAGTAAGATCATCCAAACACTTTGTAATTCAACACTTTACAAACCAAGTTGCGAAAAGACTCTTAAAAATGGGACAAAGCCAGATACTCCTTTGTCTGATCCTAGGAGCCTTTTAAAATCTTCTTTTGAAGCTGTCAATGACGATCTAAAGAAAGTTTCCGATAAGGTATTGGCACTGAAAACTGAGAAGCAAGAGGACAAAGACGCGATAGCGCAATGCAAGTTGCTTGTGGATGAAGCAAAGGAAGAACTTGTTACCTCTATGAATAGAATCAACAAGACAGAGGTTACTAACTTTGCGAAAATAGCTCCCGCTTTAGGCAGTAGGCTAAGCGCGGTCATGTCTTATCAAGAAACATGTCTCGATGGATTCGAAGATGGGCCACTCAAAACGGATGTACGAAAGAATTTCAATTCTTCTCAAGCTTTGACCAGTAATTCACTCGCGATGATCAAATCTTTAGACACATATCTTGCCTCGGCTCCAAAGGTTGGGACAAGACATCTTCTTGAAGCAATAACTTCTGCTATCGACGCGTCTTGGTTAAGTAACAAAGAGAGAAGACTGTTAAAAGCTATTGATGTGAAGGCTTTGAAACCTAATGCTACAGTTGCTAAAGATGGCAGTGGAAATTTCACAACCATAAATGATGCACTCAAAGCAATGCCTGCTACGTACCAAGGAAGGTACCAAAGAGTCTCATGCATTATGTATCATCCACTAGTAGACTAGTATTACTTGGTCACATTTATGTGCGTAATAAAATTTGCTTTTCTTTGTAGGTATGTCATTTATGTCAAACAAGGAGTATATGATGAATCTGTGGTTGTTGACAAGAAGAAAGCCAATGTTACAATGCTTGGTGATGGATCCCAAAAGACTATTGTGACGGGGAACAAAGGCAACACAAAGAAAGGCCGTATATTCCTCACAGCAACATTTGGTATTTCTTGATCTTCGTAATAAAATGTTACAATAACACAACTCAAATTAAATACAGTTCGCATTCCAAAAAATTTGTTCTTCGTAATAAAATTTCACACCGTAAATTTGAGATGAGATCTAAGTAAATATGTCAGTTAACTCATTACCAACTAGTTTTGAGTTGGAAGCCACAATTACTATTTTTTGTAGTTGGCATATGCGCATGTGTCCTTATATGTGTTTGATTTACGTTGTAGTGGTACAAGGAGAAGGATTTATGGCAAATTCCATGGGGTTCCGGAACACGGCAGGACCAGAGGCACACCAAGCGGTCGCAATACGTGTCCAATCCGACCGTTCGGTCTTCCAAAACTGCCGTTTTGAAGGACACCGGAACGCATTGCACGCATACACTCACCGCCAATATTACAAAAGTTGTGTCATTATCGGAACAGTCGACTTCATTTTCGGGGATGCAGCCGCCATATTCCAAAACTGTGACATTTTTGTCCGAAAAGGTGCAGCGGGGCAGAAGAACACGGTGACAGCTCAAGGAAGAGTAGATAAGTTCCAAACAAGTGGCTTTGTGATTCATAAGTGTACAATTGCTCCATTCGAAGATCTTAAACCAGTCAAGGCTGACTTCAAGAGCTACCTAGGTAGGCCGCCGAAAAACCATTCTCGAACAATTGTGATGGAAACAACAATCGAAGATGTGATCGATCCTGTCGGTTGGTTGAGATGGCAAGAGACAGATTTTGCTATTGGTACATTGTTTTACGGGGAATACAAGAACGTGGGACCAAGCGGAGCAACAGGTTCCAGGGTCAAATGGCCTGGATTCAGAGTTTTGAGCAGGGAAGCAGCAATGAATTATACGGTGGGACCTTTCTTACAAGGGGAATGGATACAAGAGTTAGGGTCTCCGGTCAAGTTTGGTCTTTATGATGCTGCTTGATGTTTTCNAACAAGTAATGTTGGGGCCTATGATTATTTTTTTATTAATGCGAGAAAAATGAAATTGCACCTCGGAGTACAAGATAACAGAACATAAACATAAGCAAGTTAAAAAAGTTGAATGTTTTGTTCTAAAGATCAATTTCTACTCTTACCATGTATTGGTGTGAGTTTATCAATGATAGTCACACCATTGATACAAAATGTTTGAATTATAGCCTGTTTTTTAAAAAAAAAATTCTCCATGATGGTTTGTTTTGTTGTGAGCCTAAGATGATTAACACATAGATTAGTTTTCATACAGAAACATAGGGGACATGTTTGTTAAGAAATTTAGCAAAAGATTAAACATTAGAAGCTCTGTTTGCTGGAACAGATAAAAGTTTAAACTTATTCTCTAGCACTCGGAAACGTCTATCCTTCAGTGTACTCAACATCAAAGAGCTCATATAATGCTATACACGAAGCCACAGCAGCACATATGGCGTGCGCGCAAGGTAAGCCTAGCAAATTATACGCTCGGCAAGTACATGTCTTTCGCTTCAGATGAACACAGAATAAACGTTTAGTATCACCTTTCACCTCGTACTCAAATTCATCAACACGTCGAGCTGTAAGCCCC
>OVAF01001472.1:0-21710 GCA_900406245.1 Odontarrhena argentea | reverse complement strand
CATAGTGGGTCAAGTCCGATCGTATGCCCCCAGCATACATCTATGTGAGTGACTTTGGGCAAAAGGGAACAAAATGCAGAAATTGAGATGGCTCCAAGAAGAAGAAGAGGACTGATCTTCATAGTTTACACCAGTAGGGGAAAGTGTAGCAGTGGAGACATCAAGGAACCATACCAAAATTAGAGAACCCTAATTTCCAGACCACCAATCTCGCCCAACAGAATTTGTATAGTAAATCCTTTTTCCTTTTTTTTTTTTTAACATTGTCATTATTATTGAATAAAAGTCTTTCAAGAGAAAGAAACAGTAGAGAACCCATAAAACCAAGCTAAACACAAGTAAAGCAAAAATTAAAGGAACGCTGAGTCCAGCAAAAGCTGAGGTTGGAGCCAAGATGGTCCTGCCGTTTGAATGAAAGAGTGAGGCCGGACATCCGAGGTGACACTAGCTGCAAGACGCCTCGCCACCTCATTAGAAGACGGAGAAGACAACGACAATTGCCAACCTGTAATCTTATTAAGATGCACTAAGATCTCCCCCGTAAGAACACGTAAAGAAGGAAATCTGGAAGGGAACAGTACGGCCTCTTGTGCTTGTTTTGAAGTGAGATCAAAGACAACTTGTGAGTAGTTTAAGGTTGATAAGCTCTCCGCTGCCCACAACAAGCTTAAGAGGTCTGTTTCTAAGTGAGATTTTCCAGGCGAGAAGGAGTTGCGACCATGTAAGAGAGGCAAACCAAGGGCATCGCGAAGTAACCACGCTACACCTATTGCTTTAGAAGGACCAACCCATGATCCAGCAACATTACATTTCAGGAAACCTGGTAAAGGTGGATGCCATCTTTGAAAGCCATTGACATGAGAGGTAGGGGCTGAGCCAGTTTGAGCATTCATATAGTCTTCCTTTATAAAAATAATTTATAAATACTAAATCACGTTTTTTACTGAGTGAACAGTAAAAGTGAACAGTAACTTTTGAATAGTGATTTTATTTTTAAAATCTTTGAAAGACTTTGTTTACAAATTTAAACTTACAAAGTTTTGGAGTAGATGATGGGATTACAAAGAGAATAATCTGGGAGAGTATTTAGAGTGTTTTTAGAGAGAGAAATGGGCTTCTGGAAAAGCTTCTGCCTTCTGCTCTTGAGGGCTTGGCTATTTATAGGCGAGAGTGGCGTAGTTGTCTTGATACGTGTCTTTCATCTGATGGTGCTGAGCACGTGTTGATCATCTGATGGACCGACGGTTGCTTACGTCTTGCTTACATCATTGCTTACGTCATTGCTTACGTCATTGCTGGTTCCTAGTCTAATAATGTTTATTATTCCCATACGTTTTACAATTCCAGAGCTTGTTCTTTTATAAAGAGACTAGGTAGCCAACGGTCAATACAGCTGTCTAGTGGCACATGATGGCAATTTGATGAGTTGTTGCTGTTGTACCATCATTCCTTTTCCGTATTTTTCCTCTTTTCATCAGTCTGTTGTTGTTTCTTTGATGTTTTACCAGAAGAGGAAATGGGCTTTGGTTGAGATAAATAGCCCATTGTTGATGTCGTTAGCCCATTAACTTTCTTGTGTTGAGAAGTTACGTTTAGATACTGTCTGGAAAACAAAACGTTTCACAAACTCATTTCTCTCTCTCCCAAATGTGAAAGCCTTTTTTTCTTTGCCTATTTTCTTCTCACTCTGTCCTTTTCAGACACACAGCAAATCTTATTCCAGCAAATGGACCTCTTTTTTTCTCTGATTCGAATCAAAGTGGAGAAAAAAGATAAGACTATTAGGAAGTTATATTAAGACTATTAGGAAGTTATTCCAGCAAATGGACCTTTTCAAAAAAAAAATTAGGAAGTTATATACAGTAAAACCTCTATAAATTAATAATGTTGGGACTTTGAAATTTTATTAATTTAGAGAGATATTAATTTATCGATAAATTAATATTTATTAATTTATAGAGAAAAATTAGTTTTAATCTATAAATTTTCCCAAAAAAAAAAGATTAAATGATGTTATATTAAGAAATTTATAAAAATAAATGCATATATACAAAGTAATGATTATTAAGCTTAAAATCCGCAATATATATGTTTTAATAACATATTGGATTATCTAAATGAAAATGATAAATTCATTGTAAGTTCAAAGTTTACAAGAAAATATGACGAATATCATTAATGTTGATGTTGAAATTAAAACAATATCATGCATAAATAATCAATTTTCATATCCACAACTGTTTAAGAGTCTTGAATACATATAAAAAATATAACAGAATTCTCCTTGTTATATAATAAAGTAAAATTAAAGACAAAGTTTAAGAAGATATCAACTTTTAAATTAAAAAAAAAAGCAACAATATGATTATATTTTAGTACATGATCTTAGTTATATAAGCATAATATAAATGATTATTAATTTATTATATAATTGGGACCATATATTTACATTGGACTTTCTAAAAAATTATTATCTTATTATCTTATCGAATTTACTCAAATTTTACATTTGCCCGACTCGGGACCGGAGATTTTTATTATTTTAGAGAGATTATTAATTTATCGAGTATTAATTTATAGAGGTTTTACTGTAATCCTATCAAGTTAAATCAATACTATGTATTTTTTGTGGACAATAATGGTCATGTGCGTTAGATACTATTTTCAAACAAACACGTTTCTATTTAGATTAAGTCAATCTTAATTATATTTGTTTAATTTTGTCGTGTTTTAATTATATGGTTCTGTACAACATCGACATTATTACATATCTACACCTAATTACATTAAAATCTAAATGGTACGCATAAGAGGGAGAGAGAGGTAGCATTTAAAACAAACTTAAATGGGTTATATATTTGTATTGTGCATGTAATAGTAGTTGCTACTTCCAAAATAATTGATTTGTCAATGTAAAGACTAACAAAATACATAAACTTAAAACTATAAGAAAACTAGGGGAAGGTCCGCGCATTGCGCGGATTTGAAATCTATTACATTTAGGAATATGATACAATATATTATATTAGAATATATTGATGGGTGCAAAGAAAAATTAGATTTGGATTCGTTTTTCCCTCCTTTCCTGAGTATGAATTGAATCGGTGAATGATGAATTTTCTTGCCCAGATTATACGTTGGTTTAAGTCAAGGTCATTCTTCATTGACTTTTATGGTTTATTCGGACCCACTGGGAAATTCTTCATTGACTTTTATGGTTAGTTTGGAGGTTTACCGTTGATTGATCGTTTCGTGAACATACGGATTCAGAGTCTTTATACATTCTTGAAGTTCTTATTTTATGTTAGTCCACTATAACCAGTATATAATGTTCTTTGTTTAAATCATTAGAAACATCAACAAAATCATGTTTTCCGTCTATATATAGTCTTTTATGATGTATAGACTAATAATAATCTTAAGTATTTTTTTTGAACCGATAATAATCTTAAGTATTATTCTCATGCTTATGTGAATCGATCAATCAATTGAACATGCCAATTCACTTGCACACAGAGCAATAAGTAAATTAGGAAGTTATATAATCCTATCAAGTTAAATCAATACATGTATTCTTTATGTGGACAATAATGGTCATGTGCGTTAGATACTATTTTCAAACAAACACGTTTCTATTTAGATTAAGTCAATCTTAATTATATTTGTTTAATTTTGTCGCGTTTTAAGTATATGGTTCTGTACAACAACGACATTATTACACATCTACACCTAATTACATTAAAATCTAAATGGTACGCATAAGAGGGAGAGAGAGGTAGCATTTAAAACAAACTTAAATGGTTTATATATTTGTATTGTGCATGTAATAGTAGTTGCTACTTCCAAAATAATCGATTTGTCAATGTAAAGACTAACAAAATACATAAACTTAAAACTATAAGAAAACTAGGGGTAGGTCCGCGCATTGCGGGGATTTGAAATCTATTACATTTAGGAATATGATACAATATATTATATTAGAATATATTGATGGGTGCAAAGAAAAATTAGATTTGGATTCGTTTTTCCCTCCTTTCCTGAGTATGAATTGAACCGGTGAATAATGAATTTTCTTGCCCAGATTATACGTTGGTTTAAGTCAAGGTCATTCTTCATTGACTTTTATGGTTTACTCGGACCCACTGGGAAATTCTTCATTGACTTTTATGGTTAATTTGGGGGTTTACCGTTGATTGATCGTTTCGTGAGCATACGGATTCAGAGTCTGCTGGGCCTAATTATGGTCCAATAAGCTATTAATGTTGATAAAGCCCAATCTGTTTATTATTTTAGATTTGGATTCGTTTTTCCCTCCTTTCCTGAGTATGAATTGAACCGGTGAATAATGAATTTTCTTGTCCAGATTATACGTTGGTTTAAGTCAAGGTCATTCTTCATTGACTTTTATGGTTTACTCGGACCCACTGGGAAAATGATCAACTATGGAGGCAAAATCAGCAATCTCTCCAATTTCTAAAAGCAGAGGAGAGAAAATGATAACACATGAGAGAAGCGGGTGGTGGGTTAAGGAGAAGAGGCAGATGGCTTTTGTGTTCATAACTGTTGTAACAATGATGCTTCAATTCCAGATGAAAGGATGCGTGGGATGTGTCGAAACTGAACGGATGGGTCTGTTGGAACTCACGTCTTATCTTAGCTCTTTTCGTATTCCTGAAGCACCGAGTATTTTGAAATCATGGAGTGATGATGATCCTACGAGTGACTGCTGCTTTTGGGAAAGAGTAATATGCAACGACGCTATTGGTGGCCACATCGTCAACCTCTCATTGGATATCATCATGGGGCAATCATATTTCAAACGGGATAGCCCTCTGTCTCTAAATATTTCTTTACTCCATAGCTTCCCTCAACTTTTGAATTTCAATTTTTCAGATAATTGGTTATACAGCTTGTTTGATCCCATCCACGGTACGACTTTACATCTCTTCAAGGAAATCATTATTGTATTTTTCAATTTTTCTCCACTTTTTCTCTCTATGGTTTCAGATAACAGCATATTCCAAGCCTCAAGGATTGTTGTGGCATGGAATCAAGAGGATCAATGGAGATGAAGATCGATCCAAGCAGTGCCGCAAAAATCAACTAGAAATAGAGACGCATTGTTTGCTCCAGGTGAAGTAAATTGAGACAGTGAGACACGTCACAGAATTTATATTGATAGAGAGGATCGGGTTTTGTGGATCATATGGTTTCACAATCACAGTACCGCCGCCAAGGCAATATAAGATTTTTCACAGGAAATGGACGAGGTGAACTATGCCTTAAGAAATCATGAGAAACTTTACACAAGAGTTAGTTCCTAGTTCCTATGATCTAAGATACAGCTAGATTCAAAAGATATTATACAGTATATATATGTTAGCATATTCTAACTGCTCCAATAGCATGAAAGAGTATCAAACCATTTTTGTCATAGTTCTAAATAGCAAAAACATTTGTTTTCTTTACATGTCCCAGAGCCAAATAGAGAAAACAGTCTCTTAAACTGAAAGCAAAGGATACAGGGTACAGAGCAAAGATATTTTCTCTAAATTGTAACTCAACATTTAATCTGGTTAAAACTTTCACTATGTTTTAACCGGCCTCACAAGCCCTAAACCAGAGCCACTACCCAAATGCTTGTATTCCTTAGCCTCAAGATGATCGTCATGCTCGGCAAAACCTGTGCCTCCTTTCTTCAAACCAACCAAGTTCCTGTCCTTGCAAGGTTTGTCACACACAAGACACACTTTGTCGACAGGCATAAACTTTTCGCCACATTTCTTGCAGAAAACATGGCCACATGAACTAAGTGCCACAAGAGACATTGTGTTGGTTAGAGTGACTTTGCAGCTTGGGCAAATGTATGTTTTGTCGTAAGAGCTTGAAGATGATGATAATGTCTTCTTCTCTTCTTCTTCGCTGTTGTCTTCAGTGAAACGGATAGAAAAGAGGTTCTTCAGCTTGAGCTTTTCTTTGCCCTCTGGGCAGACCGTGTGAGTTTCTGGAGCATCTACTCTGACAGAAGCTCCTGGTGTAGCTGATGGGAGCCAGAACGCTTTCATTGTCCTAAGCGCTTCTTCTTCAAAGGAAGTCGTCTTCACACTGTTTGCCCCATGGAAACCATTTTTGTCTTGATTTTGGGTCCTGTCATGGTACCGAGGCATGGCACCATGGTTTTGCTGATCAAATTCGTCGAGCTCCCTCGCCTTTTGTAACATTAGCTTCTCTTCCTCTTCGTCCTTATCTTGCTTCTTTTGAGAAGCATGTGCAGCAAGCCTCCTGGAAATAAATCCACATATTAGCAATTTATTTTACCACGCAGAGCAAAGACATCTCAGACATGATAATCTACAGGAAATCACTTACATAGGATCTTAAAAATCCCCAACATATCCAAACAATAAAATAAGTAATGAGAGTCGACTCCTACACATTTAACTCTGTTGAGTACTCAAATACAAGCTCAAACAATCATATGCAGCCATAGGCCAACCCTGAGATATCGTTTGCCATTATATAATATGCCAATACGCATCTAAGCCCAAAAGTAACATCATCACAAGCATTTCCAACAATATTTGAGGGATATTGTCCTTCTCCTGCTAGTAAACAATGGCTTAAAAACGAAAGCCGGCAGATATGATAAAAGCATAGCTTGGACGAAACTTGTTCTTACACCTATAAACAACCCTAACCCATATCCTCAATCAATCCAATAAAGATAAGATACATAGGCATCAGACCCTCGAAAAGAGTTATAAATTCGAAACAATAGAAACTGAAATCCAGAATTATAATGGAATTCAACAATCCTATCTAGATCTTAAGGCTACAACAAGCAATCACAAGTCTTTGCACAACCCACACCACATAAGGATCTGAAATTGAAAACCCAGTAGCTAAATTCAAAGGTGGGAGATTTTCTACCTTTGGATATCTTTCTTCTGAGCGAGAAAGCATTCGAGGATACACTCCTTGCAGAAGACATGGCCTTTATGGCAACACATGGGATCTATAAAGGGCTTCAAGCAGAGTGAACAAGCATCGAAGGGCTTGATGGAGTCTTTCCCTAATCTCTCCCTCTGGGTTCCATACCCTAACTTCTTCTTCTCATCGTATGTGAAATACGCAAGATCGTTGTTGTTCTTCGAGTGTCGTTGAGGCATATTGCGAGGAAGACGAAGACGAGTCAGGTGTCCGGAATTCGGGATCCAAATCAGAAACCCTAGAGATTGGGAAATTTTGAGACGAGTTTTCTAGTGTTTCGCTCTGGTCTGAGTCGGTTTTACAACCACGCAGTTTGTACCGTCCGATATTAATCTAACGGTTCCTAATTGTTGCAAAAAATGTGAATAATGCACTCTCGAAAAACGAGACACTTATTAAAAGAAACCCAAAATTCCATAAAAATTGGTAAACATGTGTTGGGATTTTGAACCGAACTGAAATTTCCGCAACCGAATTTCGGACGAATCGGTTTGGTTACAGTCAGTACCGATGTTTTGAAAATTGGATTGGACCGGTCTGTTGGCCGGAAATTCTTAGTGCAACCGGTTCCAATTTGTATTAAATCTAGATTTTAGTTAAATAGTTAAAACCGCCCAAAAAACCAGTTCAACCACTGATTCGTTTCATCAAATTTAAAGCATAGTTTCAAATAATAAGAGTTATAAATTAATTGTTAGATGACATTTGACAGAATGTAAATGAAATCAAATAATTTGAATTCAAAATAAATGTTTTAAAAATAAAAATACTTTTCATTTTTAAATATTTTTTGTTTTCATTTTTATTATTCAATTTAATTAAAAACCAAACAATTTATAAATATTGTTATCTTTATCTAGATATACAGTCTCATAAAATTTAGATAACAAAAAAAATTACAAACAATATTAAATTTTTATGTATTTACTTAATTATTTTTTATATTGGCCGGTGATTATATATAACTTGTTATAATTATTATTCACTTCTTTTATTTTGTGATACTGAAACAAATTTGTTGATTTGTTATGTCGTTCTACGTTGACTTTTATGGTTTACTCGGACCCACCGGGAAATTTATCAACTATGGAGGCAAAATCAGCAATCTCTCCAATTTCTAAAAGCAGAGGAGAGAAAATGACAACACATGAGAGAAGCGGGTGGTGGGTTAAGGAGAAGAGGCAAATGGCTTTTGTGTTCATAACTGTTGTAACAATGATGCTTCAATTCCAGATGAAAGGATGCATGGGATGTGTCGAAACTGAACGGATGGGTCTGTTGGAACTCAAGTCTTATCTCAGCTCTTTTCGTTATATGCATATATATATATATATATATATATATAACTAGGGAAAGTCCACGCGTTGCGTGGATGAAATTATAAAATGGACATAAGTAATATCGATAAAAAATCATAGTAATATCTTGACTAAATATTTCATGAGTGTCGCATGAGAGTTTCTCAAAGATAGTTGTAAAAGAAAATTTATATTTGTTATATAGATAAAATTGACATTTTATTTAATAAAAAAAAATTGACATTTTAGGTATGTAAATATGATATATGATTGAATGTAATATTTTTTTATTATTATTTTGTGGATAGCATTTTTTAGAAAGATTCATAGGAAAAATATTTTAATAATTGTTAAAATATATATAGAATATCAATACTAAATTATTTTCTTTTATGATATATAAGTTTTTTCGACTAAATCTTTCATGAGCTATAGAAATTATGTAAAATTTCTATTGTAATATAAGTTTTAAAGAGTTGTTCATATGTTTTTCAATTACTGAGTAAATATAATAACAAAGTAAATAGAGGGACTAATAAATAAATTTTACAAATATATGGGACACGTGGCAACTTCTCAGAGCTAGTTGAGGAAGGAACCTTACTATATTATAAAGATGTATTGAGAATGAAATTTGTAAGCAGACAAGACGAAGAGAACTATTTACGTATGTTAGTATGTGGTTTCAAATCATATTTAATCTTTTGAACTTCTGTGTCACTCCATGGAGAATTCATCTCACAATTTAATAAATCCTATTTATGTCGATGAATTTTATTCTTCATATTTTCAATTTTGTTTTTTTGCTCATTGTATGCTCATTACATGCTTATTATTTACTCATTAAATGCTTATTACATGCTTATTATTTACTCATCACATGCTCATTATTTACTCATTACATGCTTATTATATGCTCATTATATTTTCTGGGGGTTTTTTTAAACTCATTATATGTGTTTGGTAACTAAAATATTTGGAACAGTTTCCTTTAATCTTTTAGCAGACACACCCATACAAGCAGACACTCTAAAAGTAACACCAGAGGAAACAAAATCAATTGTCGACTCAACATAGTGATGAATTTAAGGAGGTCGTACATTCTTAATGAGTGGTTTCTGTTTCGAAAGCTATCTTTAACGTCTGTGCAACAATTAGTTTTATCATATTTGATATTCCCAATGAGTTTAGCTTTAATTCCTTTTGTCTTATTATGTGAAAAAATATAAAATCTATGTACGTAACGGCTTATTTCAGTTCCTCAACGTTCACACAATTGGATACATAGCCTATATATGCATTTGTTAATGTCAATCAAATACACAAAAAATCATGCATTTGAAATTAATGAGAGAATCTAGCTATTGGCTGTATATGGTACGTGTGTTGCATCCAATGAATGATATTAATACTCTTCACATTGGATCCGAATGTTTAAAATTTGTAAATATAAGTTTAAACATTGGATCCGAATGTTTAAAATTCAAACTAGAATTGTTTAAATTTGCTATATGTTTTGAATAAAATATATGATTTATATATAAAAACACATAATAATAAAAATAAATTGATGTTTCATACCAAAAAAAAAAAATTGATGTTTTAATTCATAATTATTTAACGTATATATTTGTATATATTAAAAATAAAATATTTTATTTTATTTTAGATTAGAGCCTCAAAAATCACAGAACCGGCACTGCCCAAAGCCTCACATATGTTACGCACAAATGAGTATCATGCATTAGCTAAAGCCTATCCGGCTGCGCTTCAAATGCTTCTCCCAAAAAATTGTATGCGCAATAATGTTGTACAGGCAAACCGGTTACATTTTACAACATCAACTATTTGCCTCTCACAATTCCATTACGTTGACCCTCCCAAAACAAAAAACTCTTAAGTGTACAAATCCAATTTGAGTTTTTCCTATATAATGTTCAGCCAATTAAGCATATATAATAAAAATGTACGACGAGACAACGATTTAGTAGAAGTACAAGAAGTTGAAAACAATGTGAAAAAAGAAAAGACTTACGTATAAGATGAAAAGTCCAAAATCTAGGGGAAGAACAAGGTATAGTCAAAATATGTCATCTAGCAACAACCGTGCTCAAAGTAATATCGTTGACAGAAGCAACGGCCTGACCGTCCAACTTTAGTTCAGTCTCGCCGGCGTTTAAGAACGAGTGGAAGGTAGGCTGTCTGGGACGTGGAAGTTGACTGGTTCGACTTTCCAACATCAACAAAACCGAACCCATGTTTGGTCTGTAATTAACCGAGTCTTGTGTACATAACATTCCCACGTGGATGCATCTTATTGCTTCGTTTACGTCTCGAGTGTCCCTCACCGTTGGATCTATTAGCTCTTTCGTTTTTCCTTGGCTCCATAAATTCCATGCCTGAAGTGTTTTTTTTTTCCTTTACAACATTAATTTCTAGCAGTGGGAAAAAAAATTGATTTCATAAAGTATATGTAATAATTAATGTTGCATATAAATACAATATTGTTTAGATAAGTATATTAAAGGGAACAAGAGATGCTTACATAACCGATGAGACTTCCATGTTCAGACCCTCGAAAGCTAACGTTCTTGCATCCACTCACAATCTCCATTATCAACACTCCAAAGCTATACACATCAGATTTCTCTGAGAACATCCCATCCATTGCATACTCCGGAGCCATATAACCACTTCACATTTTCAACAATCAAAATCATCAGAAATTGTTATCGTTTCATATAAGAAGATAAGTCAGTAAAGAGGTTTGTTTAGTTACTAGGTTCCGACGACTCGCAGTGTGTTGGCCTGGTCTTCTCGGTAGTTGAATATTCTAGCCATACCAAAATCCGAGATCTTCGGATTCATTTCAGTGTCAAGCAAGATATTGCTAGCTTTTAGGTCACGGTGAATGATTTTTAGTCTTGAGTCTCTATGCAAATATAGCAATCCCCTTGCGATTCCTCCGATGATCTCCCATCGTTTTCTCCAGTCTAAACTTTCCCTTCTGGTCTCATCTGCGAACCGACATTGATTTTATACTCAATCTGCAAAAAAAGTCCAAACTTAATTATCCTTGAAAAAGAAAACATACCGAAAAGGAAGCAATCCAAACTCTTGTTTGGCATGTATTCATATAGAAGCATCTTCTCATTTCCTTCAATGCAACACCCTAGTAATCTAACAAGATTCCGATGCTGAAGTTTTGCAATCAGTAAGATCTCATTCTTGAATTCCTCTAGTCCTTGCTTAGATTTCCCCGATAGTCTCTTCACCGCAACCTCTATTCCTCCTGAAAAGCTTCCCTGTCCAAATATAACATCTAAGTTTTTGCATAAAGATCAAATTTAATCATATTATGAATTATCCAACATTAGTCTCAGGGAGATTAATATTCAACCGACTTACCTTATAAACAGTACCAAATCCGCCCTGTCCAAGCTTGTTTTCTTCAGCAAAATCTCTTGTTGCTAAGGCTATACTGCTGAAACTGAAAATTGGCAAATCGGGTGTGTCCACTTGACCCCCTACTAGAACTTTGATTACTGAGCTTGAGGATTCAACCGAGTAAACTCTGTTCTCTCTGACATTGGAAACAGAAACATCTTTCTTCTTCTGCAAGAAAGCTGCATATCATGAAGTAATATATCATTCTCATTACTGAACTCTTTTAAAAGTATTATAGAACTAGACTCTGCATCAACTGAAACTTTACCTATAAGTCTTTTCTTGAACTTCCACAAGATCCAAATGCATAAACCGAGCGCGAATGCACCTATAATACTGAAAATAATGATCCAAAGTTTTGATAGTTTCTTCCCGCTTCCTGGATTCACAACAAAAGAAACCAAACTGTTTGAGAAGCATTCCGTCATGTTTGAATCTTTCAAAATGTCTTACGCTAGCTAAAAAGATTTACTGACCTAATTCAGATTCTGCTAGCCGGATGTGGAGAAAATCTCCCCCGCGCTCAAAAGTTTCTATATCAACCAAGTCACGGGTCCAAATCATGCATCCGATCCCTCTAATACTCGCGTAAGCATTACACAGACAATCCCTCAAGCATACATCCTTACAAGTCTCCGAGTTTTTAAGCGAAACAATTGATCCATAATCAGGCACCTTCATACCCTTAAGTACCTTAAACCCGTCTGTTTGATCCGTAACCAGACGCTGGCCACAGCTCAATGGAACTCTTCTTTTGCAGCCACCCGAGAACTCTCCTTGGTTCCATTGATTCTGATAAACAGGCTCAAAACCATCAATGCAACTGCATTTTCCAGATTTAAACTCTTTTCTCTCATTACATACACTGTAATTACCGCAACGATTGTAGTTTGAGCATTCTCTGCTTGGTTTTGACTGAATCAAAGTCCAATTCTTGGCATCCTCGTTCCATCTTAACTGCTCTTGTATGCCATCAAACCTAATCCTAAACCTTAAGAAATCGGAACTATCCGAAGCAACATAAGTGAAGTACACGCTACCATCTTGATCTGGAGGAGATGAGAGCTTAAACCCGTAAATAAAGTTTGTGACAGGGGACATCTCCGGTACACCCGTAAAGATAACTGAATTCCACGGTCCGCTTCGCCATTTCCTCCTTTCCCCTTCCCAAATCACAATCTCTAGTCCCCCAATAGGATCAATCCCCATTGAATACCTTCCTGGTGAAGGATCATTTTCGGATTTCCATGGGACAAAAGCCCGATTCTCTCCAGTTTGCGGGTTCACACGAACCCGCATACCAGGCAAGTAAGTATCGGTTGGATTGTTAAAACTCTCCCAATACAAATTTCTTCTGTCTGAATCTGAAGACAGAACCAAATTCCCTGTTTCCAAAAGAACAGCAACACTGTTGCTCAACTCGGTCTCCGCGTTGGTGGACCAAACAGTGTCGTTTTCACCATTTACAACCACCAAATTTCCATCATCTGCAATCCTTAGAGCTCCGTTGTGATCACTCAGTGGCTTCTCTCGATTTGCGACCCAAACAATCGCTCGAGGTTCAATGTTCTTATACCAGATTCCGACATACCTTGAGGTTGAATCTTTGGGGCTGAAGAATCCAAGCTCGAAATTTTCGTTGTCGCCGATCAGTGAGTCTCCGTCTCGTATTGTGTTGTTTCTGGTGATTGAGTTGCTTGTGGAGCAAGATACGATGTTACTTAGTTGAAGCAAGATAAAAAGGGTCGTGACCAAAGTAAGGTTTCTGTGCAATCCTCCCATATTTGAGATGATTTTTGATCCAAAGAGTTCTGTAATATAACAAGAAAGATATTTATGGAAAGGACAAACAGAGTGGCTGTTGATTTTTCAGGTACAGATAGAATTGTTCTTTCTCAATTACGACTTGTATTCGTAATTGACGTACAAATATATTAAAAAAAAGAGTTATCAATATACATACATATATATATATATACATATATATATATATATATATATATATATATATATATATATTGACGTAATGGAAATAATAAATGGGACTCTCGGCGAATCGTGTTGACAAACAATAATATGAATTTTTCACGTTTTATTTAATAATAATAAAACTCTGCAACTACTATGCAAGACTAGGACTTGTAAGGCCAGAAAAGTATATGTCAATTCATTTTTTGAAAATGAGACCTTCTTCATTTGGGTGGTTGAAAAATAAAATATCAGTTTTGCTAGTAAGTTAAAATATAATAAGTTGTTTTCCAATAATTTTTTCTTGGACCATACTAAACATCAAAGACAAACATTCGTTATGATATTGTTATGATAATTGATAACCATAGATTGATCTATTGATCGAAACTGAGCACGTTGGGATACAAAAATGATCTGACTGCACCCATCAATAAATTTGTCAGATAAGTCTATTGTTTTCAAAATGGATATGAGGGAGTTTCAACATAGAGAATCAGATGTTTTGGCTTGGTCAATCTTCAAAGTTGTTCATGTGGGTTCGTGCGGCTTGTGATGACCTTTGCATAATTTCTTATGAAAGAAGCATGTTTATCCATCAAAAGGTGGTCCTCGATGAAAGTTGTTTGGTTTGGAGAAAAATAGGTTCAAGACAGACAGTTAAGAGGCAAGTATTTAAGTACTCTAAGTTTTATAAGATATAGCAGTCGGGTATGCTATATTAAGTGTTTGCATAAAAAAACATTTGAATTGTCCCATTGATGTAAAGGGTTTCTGAAAATACTAGAACACAGAGATAGTACACACAGATTTCTGGATAATCCTTTATTAGAAACTAGGGAAAGTCCACGCGTTACGTGGATGAGATTTTAATTTTGACATAACCTATAACAAATCATAATAATATTTTGACTAAATTTTTCATAAAATTATGTAAAATGTGTATTGTAATATAAGTTTTAAGGAGTTGTTCATCATATGTTTTACGACTTGTATTCTTAATTTACGTACAAATACATTAAAAAATTAAAACAAAAAAAGAGTTATCAATATACATAATATGATTTTTTGACGTTTTATTTAATATAAGACTTTCCAACTACTATGCAAAAATGGGACTCGTAAGGCCAGAAAAATATATGTCAATTCATTTTTTAAAAATGAGACCACCTTCATTTGGGTGGTTGATGTAAACAGAAATCGAAAACTTGTGTTTGAGAGAAAGTTTACTGTTTTATTGAAATAATTTCTCTTAAAGATTACAAAGAGTATTACAATGCACTACAACAAAACTCTTAGTTAACGTCATTTATTTTGTAGTGTCAGATGATTTAGTGCCATTTTTAATTCTAGTATCACTTAAAAAATGATGCTAAGTTTAAAAATAAATGACACTAAAAACATCACTACAACAAAACTCTTAGTTAACGTCATTTATTTTTTAGTGTCAGATGATTTAGTGTCATTTTTAATTCTAGTATCACTTAAAAAACGATGCTAAGTTTAAAAATAAATGACGTTAACTAAGAGTTTTGTTGTAGTGATGTATTTATACTCAAAGTAAATCCAAAACCCTAATTTGATTCTTCATCTTGAGCCATTGAATTCAAAACTGCAAAGCGATTTGCTGTTATAATCTCGTTTCCTCTGACAGCCTGTTGTTGGGGAAACACGGCACAATGGCGCAGCGGAATAAAGTTCCCCACACTTATGTGAGCATATGAGGAAAGTATGCAAGCAAGGACAGCAATATATCAAGCGGAATGTAAATGAGACACACAATTTTTACGTGGAAACCTTCTCAATGTGAGAAGTAAAACCACGGGACTGTAGTCCACTCAAACTCCACTATATAAAGTATTTGAGTTATAACCACGTCCTCTCTGTTCCAAGAACAGAACCAGAGACTAAGGCTCTAACAGAGCAATCTCCAACACAAGAAACCTTACAAGAGAGAGCAATACAAGAGCCTAGAAATAGCAGTATCAAACGACTCTAAATTCACCAAGATTCCAGATTTCAAATCAAATCTCCACCGTACAAATCCTAGATGAACGAGTCAAGAACACCCCTGCAAAATTTCAGCTCAATCCAAGAAGAATTCACTGTTGGATGTCAAGACCACTGAGTCACGAAGCTCTCCACAAAATTTCAGAACGATCAGAGCTCGTTTGAATGTCCGATCGCCGTCAACAACAGAAGATACGAAAACTGTTTTCTTCTTAGCCTCCTCTCTTTTTGTTTCTCACTCCCACACAACAAAGTCAGGTTAAGAGAGATATTTATACTCTCATACAACCCTAAAAGTCCATTACACAAACCAAATATAATTAGACCCAAGTTTGGCCCATAACCAAACCCAAATNCTAAAAGCCCATTACACAAACCAAATATAATTAGACCCAAGTTTGGCCCATAACCAATGGAGGAACACCAACACATGTGCTACAGCCTCTTGGTCATTTTGTTGCAGAGAGTTTTTGCGTAGTTGTAAAGCTAAAGCAGCCAAAACAACAATCTGTTTGGAGTTTGGACCGTTGCTATGTTTCTTTTCTTTGGAAACAATCCATGGGCTTCTTTACCATTAGGCCTTGCTTCTGAATCTCATGCGGCCCATTGTGTACACTTAAGCCATTTTTAGAAGAATTCTCAGCTTTGCTAACGGTTGAAAAATAGTATATATTTTTTTGCTAAGTAAAAAATATACTATTTTGTTTTCCAACAATTTTTTCTTAGACCATTCGTTAGATAACAAATTGAGAATGATATAAAGATCCCTTTGCCGAAGGCATGCTTTCATTTTAAAGTATGGATTGACCTATTGATCGAAACTGAGCACGTTGGGATATATAAATAATCTCTGCACCCTTCAATAATTTTATCAGATAAATCTATTGTTTTCAAAATGGATATGTGGGAGTTCCAACATAGAGAATCAGATGTTTTGGCTTGGTCAATCTTCAAAAGTGGTTCATGTAGGTTCGTGCGGCTTAACCGTGCATAATTTCTTATGAAAGAAGAATATTGTTTATCCATCAAAAGTTGGTCTTTGATGAAAGTTGTTTGATTTGAAGAAATATAGGTTTAAGCTGCCTTTAAGGCAGGCAGTTAAGAGATAAGTATTCAAGTTTTGTACAAGGAATAACAGTGGGGTACGGAAAGAAACTCATTTAAGACAAGCTGCACATGGATTTTTCAGAACAAAAATTAGAGTACCTGCATTGACAAAAGCACACATGAAATTTACATAAAAAAAAATGTTATAAGAAACATAATAGAATTTAATATATGTATGTTACAACTTTAAATATTTTATCATATTGTAACTATGTTAACATATTGTAACTATGTCAAAAATGTTTTGTAACGAAGCAACTTACAATGACAGATATTTTAAAACTGCTGCAATATAGATTTAAAAGCCTATCTCCAAAGATAAAAGGAGAATTCCCATAGACATGGAGGGGAGCGGGGAACTAATAAACATAGAACCAAATATATTAGCTAGCAGTATAACAGTCAAGCACCCGTGCAGCTCATTTTAATATGATTTTCAATTTTCAATGTGAAAATGTCAAGAAGCCACGTGCATTAAGGTCACAGCATACTAGTTCTTTTTTTTTGTCGGCAATAATAATAATATTAATACTGAATACATAGTGTTGTACATCCCAAGTTGTGAAGAAGAATCAAGTCTAGCACACGTTGCTAATTCATCAACAATAGCATTTTGTGCTCTAGAGATTTTCATGAAGGCTAGGAAATGCTAGACATTCTTGCCTTGACATGCATTATTACATAGCAAAAGTCGAACACACCCAGAATGGTTGATGAGGCTTTGTGATCCCTAGCTGCAATGGGGTATATAGCTGAGAAGCATCGCCCCTGAGATGGACCCTGTCATAGCATAGTTCAACTGCTTATTATGAGTCATAACTTTTCTCTCTATTGTTTTGGTGAAATTAATTAAAAGGAGTAATTTTTAAAATACCATTTTTACCATGAACATTTTCAAATGTATCACTAAAGAATGTTAAAATGTACCATTCATTCTCACTTTTACGAGTTTTAGGGTTTAAAAACCCTAAAACCAACATCTTAAACTCTAAAAATAGGTTTCACCCCTCACAAATCCTAACATCCTAAAAATTAAATCCTAAAAACTAAATTTTAATAGTTATTACATATAATAACCTAATTTATTAAGATTTTAACTCTAAACCTAAACCCTAAAAACCCTAAGTCAATTATAAACCCTATAATAATAATTAAAAGGGGTAAATTTAAAAATATTATTGGAATGTGTTAGATTAAAAAAATGGTAAGGAAATGGTGGTATTTCCCACAATCTCTCTAACTAAAAAGGGAGACACACTGAAATTTGGAAATTAAATGCGTCGGAAACAGATTAACATTCAGAATTGCAAGCAACTTTATCAAGGGAAATTACGTTGAAGTCAACAAAACCCCAATGTTAGAATGCTTTGTAGAATTAATTGAGACCAATTATTTAAGTACTACCAAAATAACTTGAGAGAAAATTTTGCATCAAGCATTTAATTAATTATAACTACCAGATTATCAAGCTTTTATCTAGTCTATTTAACTTGTTCATACCTTCTTTGAACCATTCATTCTCAATAAACTCACTCTTAGAAATGGCTGGTCTTACATTCAATCCACCAGACCACGAGCTCGTCGAGCGTTACTTGAACGGCAAGATCACTGGGATGGGTGGTTCGGAGTACCAAAGCCACATCAAGGAAGTTAACATGTGCACTACTGAGCCAGTTGACATCCCAAGTTAGTAAAAGATTCTAAAGAGTAACTCTCTTTTTTACTAAGTTTAAGTTTAGAAAATAGCCCAAAACTAAACAGTTTTCACTTATCAAATATGTATATAGTGGTAGTACAATTTTGCTGTTTCTATTTCTATAAGTAATCGAAAACTACTCTTTCCTATTCCTATTGATGATAAAAAAACTTAATTCCATGTACTCTAACCGACTTGGTAGAGGTTTCTTGGGCTTCAAGCTTTTCAATTAACAGTTCGTCAATTTTAAACCCTAATCCTAAAATCCACAAAAAAAAAACAGGCTTAGCTACAATGCCGTCGAGGCACACATGGCACGTATTTTCCCGTGTGAAGAAGTTAAATGGAAACTGTGGACAAGTGAACCGGTCATCGAAAACTGGGAGCTGGAAAATTTCGGGCAAAAAAAAAACGATGACAGACCTTTATGGTACCAGCTCCGGGTTAAAAACCTATCTAACTTTCCAAGAGAAAAAAGACCAGCTCCAACAAAACGAGTCCATTTATAATTGGAGTATGCATGAATACAAGTCCTATATTGACCACCCCAACAAGGTTTGTATATCTATATAACAATCATCAACATTTTTCACTCAGATAAGAATCATCATTAATGGCTTTTAACTTTCGTGAAGGAAACTTTCGTTCTCTGCAAGATCATGAGAAAGAGGAAACCCGACATTCCTGTTCCTACACAAAACCATATTATCAATCATCCTATTCCTGAGGTAACCCACATCTTGAGGTTTATTCTATTTTTTATGATCTTTATAGGTAGTACTACTACTCATAAATGATGTTAATGTTTTGCCAAGGTCTCTAAGAGGTAGAGGCGAATCTTAAAAATGAATCTTCTTTTCAAATTTTTTTTAATGATATAAGATAATAAATGAAAATGGTAATAGAATTTAAAACATTTGAAAAATTATCTTATATTTTTCTATAAATTATTTCACCAAACTCTGACAAATATTTTTTCTGAATAACTCTGTATATATCAGAGATATCATATGTTTTCACTAAATCCTCATAAATGATTTTTACAACTAACTCTCCTATATCGTACCTATTATACATGTAAAACAAATATTTATTTTGTATATAAATAATGGTTTTCGAGTCGTATATATAATATATGGACTCTTGTAAAAATACTTTCTATTTATAACACAATAAAACAGTTTTTTATATATGGGGGCCCTTAAAAAGTAAGCGCAAAAATCAAGGGAATGGTGAGATAAAATACTTCATTAATTACATTGAAGCCACGGTCATGAATGACTGAAATTAACTAAAAATGTCAACTGACAGGTCAAAAAATGAATAAAGTACGGTTTTATCCTTTAAAAAAAAAAAACTGTGAAAGAGAAAAAATATAATTATAAGTTCGAAAATTTACAATTAAGAACATCAAAATAAGTAGAGAGGGAGTGGCTTTGTTAAACATGAAGTATAAATTAACTATAACTAGTTGGCACGTTTTTAATATTATGACAAACTCAAAAAGACAGTCATTTCCAAGTTGTGATAAATTACTATATTGGTCTTCAAATTTATTTCTAATTTGTAATTAATGTTGTACACAGGCGGAGATATTCAATGTTTTCCCCAACTATCACCATCTTGGAGAAAATTGGAATGGTTTTGTCTCCAGATTGGGAGATGATGACTACTTTTTTAAAGATGTGCAGGTAATACATACTGAGATTGTTATACAATCATGTGTCCTGAATAACTTTTAGTTTCAGACTTTACGTAATTAATATTGTGTTTTGAAATTATGTTTTACATATATTGTTCAGGATTTGGAGTTCGATGGACTTTGGGACGATCTCCAGCATTAAGTAAGTAATAAGATGGCCACATGCGAATCTATTTTACGATTTTATGCTGTTTACTTATATTTGATATCATAAGTTTTATTACCGAAGTTTATGTATGTATATATCTCCATAAAAAAAAAAAAAAAAAGTCAACGTATGTGACTATAGTATTGGAGTTGAGTTGTTGTAGATGTTACTATTTGATGTAACTCGCTGTAAAAAATATGTGGTAAAAACTGTAGCATTTTGCGGTGAGTTTGCAGTAGAAATTTGAGTTAGTATTCATAGAAAAACTTGACTGGTAACTTTTTTTGTTATATAGATTACAGTATGTATTATTATAGTTAATTTAAATTTAAAGTCATTATTTTTTTAAGAACAACTTATATTTTTTAGGAACAACTTTACTTGACTCATTCAAATAGATTTGAAAAATTTGTAGGATATCTTTGACTAAATTCAGAGCAAAATATTAAAAGAACAAAAAATTAGACGTTGCAAAAAACAATTTATAAAATTAAAATCAAAATTAATGTTAAAAATAAACCTTCTTACGTAAAAAAAAAAAAAAAAAAAAAAAAAAAAAAAAAAAAAAAAAAAAAAANAACTTAACTCATCTATAAAACATGTCATTTTCTATGAGTTGAGGTTATGAGTTGAGTTAACAAATTTTCAAAAGACATGACTCAAAATTGTAAATCAATCTTACCACATTCTAATTCAACTTGAACTAAAAAAATCAAACAAAATCATGATTGGTAGCATTTATGAGTTATCAATGAGTTAAACACATAACTCAAGCACTCGATGATAACTCATGTTACAAGTCAAAGCGTTCAATTTGTACTTGTCAAAAAAAGCACACGTGCACATTGTCTCCTTGACTTCTTTAGACAAAAAAAAAAAAAACAGGACAAAAAGGTTTTTCAGTCTTAGAAGAGTCATTCCCTTGTTTTCCCTATTAGTTTTTCCACTAGGGGAATACCTCTTTTCCCAAGGAAGCTGTTTTGTTTTGGATTAATTCTTTTTTTTAGGGGGGAATCCAAAAATACCCAAAAATCTAAACTACCCTAATCTACACAAACTGAAATTTCTTTTGATTTCACTCTGTTTAGATTTGATGTTGAAGACGCTGTGAAATCACTAAGCACCAGCGATTGAGTCTAAGATCCCTTGGTTTTGCACCAATGATTTTTTATGTTTTTTTTTTTTTGGTCCTTTTCAGTAGTTATTTTATCAATATGCTCGTTGATAGTTGACCTGAGACCCACATTTGCGCACATGCCTCTCTATCTTTTCTAACTTCAATCAACCTGATGCGGACATCGAACCGAGCACCAACCAAGGACTTGTACCGGAGCTCAAGAATAG
>OVAF01001471.1:0-21730 GCA_900406245.1 Odontarrhena argentea | reverse complement strand
TTAAAATTCAAAGTATACCATCTTTTTGAATTATTAAATTATGATATATGAATGTTATATTTTTTGCAAAACAGGCAACATTGGCGGCACCAATAAAAGGAAAAATGTTCAAAGGATTGTGTATGTGTTACACTGTAGTGATAGTGACATTCTTCAGTGTAGCCATCTCAGGGTATTGGGCTTTTGGTAATAAAGCCAATGGACTAATCTTCACTAATTTCCTTAATCCTGAGACAAATCACTACTTGGTTCCTACTTGGTTTATTTTTCTCATCAATCTCTTCACCGTCCTTCAACTTGCGGCCGTTGCAGTGGTAATTATATTACATATATGTATATATATGCTACATGATCATTGTACATTTGTTTTCACATATATTGTTACTAAATTTTAACTTATGCAGGTTTACCTACAACCTATAAACGATATATTGGAGAATATATTTGGGGATTCAACAAAGAAAGAGTTCTCTCTCCGCAATATCATCCCTCGAGTAGCTGCACGTTCCCTCTTTGTCGCTGTGGCTACAATGATTGCGGCAATGCTTCCATTTTTCGGAGATATAAATTCGTTATTAGGTGCTTTCGGTTTCATGCCTCTAGACTTTGTTCTACCTGTAGTGTTCTTCAACCTCACATTCAAGCCATCTAAGAAGAGTTTCATTTTCTGGATCAACACTTCGATTGCTGTGGTTTTTTCTTGTTTAGGCGTGATTGCTATGGTTGCCGCGGTTAGGCAGATTGGGATTGATGCCAGTACATATAAGTTGTTTGCGGATGTATAAAGTATGTAGAGCAAAGTGAATTTATCATTGTTGTTCATAGATAATCCTGATTTATTTGTATTTATATATTAAAGATAACAAAATTGAGAGCAGCATAATCAAATTTTATAAGACATGCTGGAATATATAAGCATATATATATATATATNNATATATATATATATATTTTATTTGTGATTAGATCAACAAGTATGAATTTCCTGACTTATATTGATAAATGTATAACATATTCATAGTGTTAGCAACAAGCATTATAAACCTGAAACTCTAGTTGGGAAAGAGAATTATCTAAACCGGATTGAAATATCGGTTTGATCGGGTTAGGCGTGTTGGATCGTCGTCTCCTTAAACGAGCCAGACATATTCCACATAGCCAAATAGGTTTAAGGTCTCCTGAAATGGCGACGACATTGAATCGAATCGTGAAGCAAAAATGTAGATCAGTCTCTGCTCTCTCGTATCGAAACCGTCAAGGTCTCTTCAACTCTATTCGCTACGAGAATCATGACTCTCTCCCTTCGCAACTTCCAGCTCTTCGATCATCCACCCGCTCTTTCCTCGACTTTTACCAGGTAATTTCGATGATTTTCTACTGATTTCGCCTATCTTATAATCGTTGACGAGTAGTTTCTGTTGATTTTGTGCAGTTTGGGGACAAGAAAGCAATTGCGGATGAACGTGATAGACTGTAAGCTTCTCTTTGATTTAGATTCGTATTATTTTTTGGGAATTACTCAGTTTGGAGATAGGTTGTGTTAATGAGAAGTTAATTAGTGGGATGTGATGTGATTTAGGGCAGTAATGATGAGATGAATCGAGGATACTTTGCTGATATGAAAGAGTTCAAGGAACATGGTGGTAAGGTATAGTGTGATGCATAGCAATTTGGTTGCTTATGGACATCAGATTTGTACTGGTTTCACTTTTACGAAATCCCATTTTCCGATTTTTCTTTGTGTTTAGCTACGTATGATCTATGAGGGGTATGAAGTTCCTTAGGATTGATGTTTTTTGCAGATAGCAGCTGCAGATAAGACTGTTATTCCTGCTGTGTCAGCCATGAAATTTCCGGATTTAGCAGTGACTTTCGCTAATGGAAAGACCATGAAGTTGCCTATTACTTCTAACAGCAATGAGGTTAAAGCAGAGGGTTTGGCTCTTCCTAGAGCGTCATTGGTGTGTCTGTCTTTCCGAGCAAGTTCTCAGGTACAGATATTTCCACCTTGTTTTCGTTAAATACTTTAATGGAACCAAGAAAATGTTTGGTTAGTCTTTAGGAAGATATATGTGGCATTAGTATGACCTATATATACACAGCTTGTCTAATTTTGTGCTGCTGGGATGTGGTTGCTTTATCTAACAGGAAATGATCAACTCGTGGAGCAGACCATTTCTTGAGTCGTTTGGCAACAGGAAAGATCTTCAGCTGTTTGAGGTACTGGTCCTGAATCGTTTTGTGCTATTAATACTTTGATCAGATTTTCGAAAACGCACTGTTCCTTTTCTATTGGCACCTTTTCTTTTCTTCCATTCTCTTCAGTAAAGCTTGTTTTCTTGCAAGTGCAGGTTACATTTATAGACAAATGGTTACTGGGCTTGCCCCCCATAAAAAAATTACTTCTTCGGGTCATGCAAAAACCGAACAACAGTGAGAACACCGTCCTTCAGAGGCAGATTGTTTACTCATTTGGGGACCATTATGTCTTCCGGAAACAAATTAAAGTTCTGAACCTTCTCACCGGGTATATAAAATCTCCGCTTCATCAAGTTAAGAATGCATAATAGATTCATTCAGCCTTTTCTGATTGCTCTAGTGCACACACTTGTTTATGTTGCAGGTATATTATCCTACTCGACAGTTCCGGGAGAATAAGATGGCAAGGTTTTGGAGCAGCAACTCCTGTGGAAGTATCTCAACTTCTGTCTTGCACCTCACATCTCTTGGAAGATCAATGAGAGGTAACCAAACTGATCTATCTCTTAGACTATTCGAATTACATGACTCCTATATCTCTCGGGCCTACGATTATCGGATAATTCCATTACGATTATCGGATAATTCCATAGCATGAAGGGGAAAAAAGTTTACTGTAGACAGTGCTTGGTTTGGTATGACTAATGATACTGTTAGAACTATTTCAATTTTACCTGAAATGATACATAGTGAAGAGTTACATAAGTTTCTTAGCACCTTCTTAATTTAGTTTCTCGTTTATCCTTGACATGTCCAGATTGCTGCTTAAACTGGATACCATCTCAGAAGACATCAGCTCCTCCATTACAGTTATGAATGATGTCAAACATTTAAATTTCAGAAGGGTTTCACAGAAGAGAATAAACTGTCTGTTATCTTTCGGTCTCACTGTAGGATTCACATTGGTGTTATCGGCACTTTCGAAGCAATCAAGAATCTTTTTTACCAATTTATAACATGTTCGACGTTAACTTCATTTCTCTTTTAGACATGCTTATTGCCTCTGCCTATTGTACTCAATTCATTCTAAAGACTAACAAAATACCTCAACTTCAGTAATTTTCGAACTTATTAAGACATTATATTATCCAGATTAATGTTTGACGAATTGCAAGTAAAAAGAAAAGTTACATTGGTACTTAAACGCGTCATGGTTGGTGGTGCGGACACATTACATCAGTCTAGTACACAACACCTTTTTATGCAACTAACGTTCCCAAAAGTTAAAACTTTCAAAAAATCATATTTACCCAAAATACCAAATTTCAAAACACGCCAAATTGACTAATACAAAAATTTGATAATTTAAGCATATCTACATTCGCATAATAATTAAACTAATCACAAAAATATGCTAAATTGAAAACTGTTACTACTTTACTGTCATCAGAATCTCCCAACATTCATCATTTGGCGGCTTTCTCTTTCTCTCTCTCTTTCGAACTCGTGAAATGGCGGTGGATTCTCCTACCGGAGTAATCCTCCTCGCCGTGCTCTTACATGCCGCCACGACCATTGTTTGCGGCTCCGACACGGTTCTCAAGCTCGAGAGGTTGATTCCACCGAGTCATGAACTTGGTCTGACTCAGCTGAGAGCTTTTGATTCAGCTCGCCATGGAAGGTTATTGCAATCTCCTGTCGGTGGCGTTGTTGATTTTCCCGTTGATGGAGTCTCCGATCCGTTTCTCGTTGGGTACTTATTACTACTATTGTTTATCCACTCCACTCTTCGATTTCGATTTTTGAATTTGGTTCTAGGGAAAGTTTCACTTTTTTGGAATTGGGTTTGAGAACTTTTCCCTAATCAAATTGAATCTGATAGATAAAGTTGCTTCTGGGTCTACAAGATTAGATCAAATGGGATTATGAGTAGAGGAACTTTGCTCTGGCTCAATCTAAATTTAGGAAAATAAGTTGGCAACTTTCTTGAGTATTGTCTCATCATGTGTTCAATCTAGAAATTTAGAGCTTCTTTGACCATGTCTCTTACTCTCTGGACTCATTTTCATTCCTTTTTTAGAATCTTTTTTGATGTTATACTACTTTTATGACAGGCTTTATTATACCAAGGTTAAACTTGGGACACCTCCTAGAGAATTTAATGTGCAAATTGATACAGGAAGTGATGTTTTATGGGTTAGCTGCACTAACTGCAACGGCTGCCCAAGGACTAGTGAACTCCAAGTACATTTCTCTCTAACTTAACTCAATACCTATTTCATCCGCTGGTGAATATATGATCACTTGTCTTGCCTCTCTTTTGTTGGTGTTGGTTTTCCAGATTCAGTTAAGTTTCTTTGACCCTGGAACCTCATCCTCAGCTTCAATGGTGTCATGTTCAGATAAGCGATGTTACTCAAATTTCGAGACAGAATCTGTTTGTGCTCCAAACAATCTTTGTTCCTATACGTTTAAGTATGGTGATGGAAGTGGCACTTCTGGTTACTACATCTCAGATTTCATGGCCTTTGATACTGTTATTAGTAGTACCTTGGCTATCAATTCCTCTGCTCCCTTTGTCTTCGGGTAAGCTAGCCGGAATATATTCATGTGTGTGTATACATGATGATTTCTTATCTTGCAGTTATGATCACCTTAGAGAGCATAGTTCATTGCCTTCTCTAAATGCTTAGTCAACTGATGACTGCATATAGTTGCAACATTTGGTGTTTAGACTCGTGGCTGCATCCTCAGGGAGAGAAAATGTTACCTAAATGAAAAAAATAAAATATTTCTGTATATCTAAATATATCTATTAGTTTTTTCCCAGGTAACATAGACTCAGGAATTGCAATATGATCTAGCTTCCAAACTGTCTTTGTATACTATTTCAACCTTTTCATAATATGTGATGCTTTTCTTCAATATTGGAAAAACAGGTGTAGTAATCTACAAACCGGAGATTTACAGAGGCCTAGGAGAGCAGTCGATGGTATCTTTGGATTAGGCCAAGGGCGTTTGTCTGTAATTTCACAGCTTGCTGTGCAAGGACTTGCACCACGAGTATTCTCGCACTGTCTGAAGGGAGATAAAAACGGTGGAGGTGTAATGGTTTTAGGTCAAATTAAGAGGCCAGATACTGTCTATACCCCTCTTGTTCCATCACAGTGAGTTCTCAATTCTTCTCTTATACACCTCAACTCTTAAAGGCGAATAAAAGCATCATTTAAACCTCTAGTGTACTTCCTATCATGATGAAGCAGACTTCTATTAGTGTAGAATTTCCAGAATATACTTTCGTTGAGACAAGGAGGTAGATCCACGATTTACTGATGATTATGAAAGCCATATGAAAGCCAGTACGCAGATATAAATGTGATATATCTATTTTTGCTATCCCATTCTGCTGTAGGAGCCATATGATCCAAAAATAGACAATTTAGAGCTGAATCTACGAATTTAAAATTCTGTTTGACTAGCTTGGGATAGCAAATCTAAAAAATATAACCCCACGTCTTGATTCAGATAATATGCTGCAAAAAAACATTTCAGGCCACATTATAATGTGAACCTGCAGAGCATTGCTGTGAACGGTCAGATATTACCGATTGATCCATCTGTTTTCACAATAGCCACTGGTGATGGGACAATAATTGATACAGGGACGACTCTTGCTTATCTTCCCGATGAAGCTTATGGTCCATTTATCCAAGCTGTAAGTCTTTTCTCTTCCTTAGCCATATTCAGTTTAGTTTTTGCTGTTGTCAGGGTATCTGTCCTTAAGTGTTACATTTTTGTAATGAGATTGCAATCCAATTTAGTAGATATATGTTATTACCTTACAAGAAAGAAGATTCATAAACCGTTCAACCTGCAGATTTCAAGTGCTGTATCGCAGTACGGGCGTCCCGTTACTTATGAGAGTTACCAGTGCTATGATATCGCATCTGGGTAAAGATCCTCTCATATGTATGCTAATGTATAAAAACTGTTATCTCTCATATCTTTAACTTCTAAACAGACTTGAACTCATGTTGCAGTGCCGTTGATGTGTTTCCTGAAGTTAGTTTAAGCTTCGCTGGCGGTGCATCAATGGTCTTAAAACCCCGTGGGTATCTTCAGATATTTTCTAATGTAAGCATATTCATACACTACTTCAGACATTCTTATGAGACAAACTCGCACCTGAGCCTGAGTTTAACGAAAAATGCTAGGTGTTGGGAATTTGAGATTTTCATGAATGGATATTTAGTAGATGTAATCTGAGTTCTAATATGCATTAAAACGTGTAAGCTATCTATTGGTACAAAAAAAAACTGAATAGTTATTCTCTTGCTATCATCAGTCAGGCAGTTCAATATGGTGCATTGGTTTCCAGAGAATGTCACATCGTCGTATTACAATTCTTGGCGGTAACAACTTGTTTTTTTATAACTTGATCTAGTGAAAATGGATTGTTTTTCTCAATGGGTTATTGCTGGATTGCTTTGCAGACTTGGTTCTTAAAGACAAAGTGGTGGTCTACGACCTTGTTCGCCAACGGATTGGATGGGCAGAATACGACTGTGAGTGTTTTTCTCCTTTTACAGCAAAAAAAAAAAAAAAATAATAAAATAAAATAAACTTTGATCACCCCTGCATATTTGGATTAAATTTCATTTAAGCATTTCGGTTCAATTTCGTTCCTACGCCGGGTAAGGTATTATAGATAATGAAACCGTAGAGATGATTACATGACAGGTTCGTTGGACGTGAACGTTACAGCAACAAGAGGAGGACAAGGCAAAGACTTTATAAACACAGGGCAGTGGAGAGAAAACAGTTCAGAAAGTTGTTATAGAAGTTACTACTACTTGTTACGAGTAGCTTTCCTCCTCCATCTTTTACTCTGTAATTTATTCTAAGCTTCTTCTTCTAGCAGTGGCAGGAGAGTCACTCTCCGATTTTCCATGCCTTCATTTTCACTTAAGTGAGGTGTCAAAAAACAAGCTTATTGTTGTAATTCCATATGTATCACTAATTTAATTCTTACTAATTAACAACCCACGACTTGTCCCGCTTCTCATTTTAATGACTTGTTTTATATCAAAGACTAGGGCACGGCACGTAATGTCGGTGGTGTGCTTTCAAGTTGGCTTCTTCTACAACCTCTTGAAAAATGATGTCACATCTGTATATGAGTTTCGGCCCATAAATTCGTAAAAGTACACTAAATTATAAGATGTGTAGATTTAGAAAGATATAATGTCACGTCACATGAAATATTAATAATTGACTAAGAAGAAGGAAGAAGAGAATATGACACAAAACGAAAGACATAAATATCACGTGGGAGTGGAGAGANCCTCCATCTTTTACTCTGTAATTTATTCTAAGCTTCTTCTTCTAGCAGTGGCAGGAGATTCACTCTCCGATTTTCCATGCCTTCATTTTCACTTAAGTGAGGTGTCAAAAAAACAAGCTTATTGTTGTAATTCCATATGTATCACTAATTTAATTCTTACTAATTAATAACCCACGACTTGTCCCGCTTCTCATTTTAATGACTTGTTTTATACTCCCTCCTCCGTCTCATATTAGATGAGGTTTTAGGAATTTGTTTTTGTATCAAATTAGATGATGTTTTAGGTTTTCAATGTAAAAGTAAATGCATTTTTTATTGTTTATGACTATTAGTATTCTGCAGATTGATCTACTATTGGCCGAAATGTATTTAAATGAATGATAAATGCGATTTTTTTCTAGAAAAAAATAATAATTTATTGTATTCTTAATTTGTGTGCTAAAACCTTAAAACTCATCTAATATGAGACAGAGGGAGTATCAAAGACCAATGCACGGCACGTAATGTCGGTGGTGTCCTTTCAAGTTGGCTTCTACTACAACCTCTTGAAAAATGATGTCACATATATGAGTTTTGGCGCATAAATTCGTAAAATGTACACTAAGTTATAGCACCCGTCCATTTGACACATTACACCTATTAGAAACTTTGACGAATGAGCTATTCGATGGTTACAAACATCAGACTCCAATGAATAAGCTATTCAACTGTTATGTTTATTGCGAGATTAGTGTAAACCTTATTTGGAATTGAGAAGTCAAAACAGAAGTTTGAAAAGTAGCTAAATAAGATGTGTAGATTTAGTGGAACATATAATGTCACGTCACATGAAAGATTAATGATTGACTAAGAAGAAGGAAGAAGAGAATATGACACAAAACGAAAGACATAAATATCACGTGGGAGTGGAGAGAGGTGGGGGCGACTAAATAGAGTGACGGTGAGAAGTAGCGAATATAATGCCTTCCACATGTCTTTAAATATCGATCTCTCATTTCTTCCTTTTTTCTCTCCCATTCGCTCCACAAATCTCTCTCTCTCACGCGGTTCTGATTCCACCGACAACAATGGCGAACGGAGCCGGGAGATTGGATCTGGACGGTAGACCGATAAAGCCGCTAACGATATGTATGATCGGAGCCGGAGGTTTCATCGGTTCTCATCTCTGTGAGAAGCTCTTGAACGAGACTCCACATAGCATCCTTGCGCTTGATGTTTACAATGATAAGATTAAGCACTTGCTTGAGCCGGATTCCAATGAGTGGACTGGACGGATCCAGTTTCATCGGATTAACATTAAGCATGATTCTAGACTCGAAGGATTGATTAAGATGGCAGATCTGGTAAATGTTCCTTCCTAGTTATGGTTAATGTGAATTGTCAATGTGGAGATTTTGTGATTTTTGTCGGTGTTTGCTCTTTCTTGTTTAAGCTTTGTGTGGAATAGTTGAAATTTGCTAGTGAAAGTCAGTGTGTTTGAAATTATAGACTCAGATCTGATCCGTTTATGGGATATTTAGTTTTGAATTTTGGTTTCAGCGTTTACCACTTTGAGATTTTGTTTATCGATGCGTTGTTTGCATGCAGTGTTTGTATGTGAAATCTTTAATCTGTTTGTTTTGTTTTGCAGACGATAAATCTGGCTGCGATCTGTACTCCAGCGGATTACAATACACGCCCTCTTGACACTATCTACAGCAATTTCATTGATGCTCTCCCTGTGGTATGTATCACTTCTCTTTTTTGCAGTTTTCTTTGTTTAGTGGAGCAATTTAAATGTTTTGAGGAGTATCAATAGTATATCATTGTGATTTGGATGTTTAAGATTTGTTTACACTGTACCAGATATTAGTTGTGACATTGAGTGGTGAATGTAGGTGAAATACTGCTCAGAGAACAACAAGCGTCTGATTCACTTTTCCACTTGTGAAGTCTATGGCAAAACTATTGGAAGCTTTCTTCCCAAGGATCATCCTCTGCGTCAGGTCAGGCTTTTTTCTCCTCTTTTGCCCTCATCATATAATTTTTTGCTAAATATAACTTTATGCTGAATGTCGCTGTCGAGTGGATGGTGTAACTATGTGATATAGAAATTTTATAATTGTATTGTTATTGTTAAGACTTCTTTTTCTGATCCAGAGAGTAAAGCAAACGAGTACGAAATCTATCACTATCCACTTTAATAATGCTCGAAATATCGGGACAATATGGTTTCTTTTCTGGCAATTATCTGAGTATGCCTATGAGCCCAAGCTAGTACATGAGGATTTATATCATTATTTATTTATTTTTGCTTAGTTTTCTATGCCATGTCCGTTGGTTCTTATTAGTATTTTTGTCTCTATATATGCTATTTATTCACTACTCACCACTGATGCTCGTCTTTTCTTTTACAGGATCCTGAATTTTATGTACTCAAAGAAGATTCATCCCCTTGCATATTTGGGTCTATTGAAAAGCAGAGGTGGTCGTATGCTTGTGCAAAGCAACTGATAGAGAGACTTGTCTTTGGTATGTAGTTTTGTTTACATGATAAGATATTTTAATGTATTAGACACAAAAAGGTTCTCACCTCACTTGTTCGTTGCTGTAGCTGAGGGTGCTGAGAATGGACTTGAGTTCACCATTGTTAGACCGTTCAACTGGATTGGACCTAGGATGGACTTCATCCCCGGCATTGATGGTCCTAGCGAGGGTGTCCCACGTGTCCTAGCATGCTTTAGCAATGTAAGTATACATGCCCTGTCCAACAACCCGAGTTTTTCTTTTCGTGGCTGCAACTTAATTTTTTTAACCAATTGGGGGATCTTCAGAACCTTCTGCGGCGCGAACCTCTCAAGCTTGTGGATGGTGGAGAATCACAGAGAACCTTCATCTACATCAAAGATGCAATTGAAGCTGTCCTTTTGATGATTGTGAGTTTCCTTCATTGCTCACCCTCGTGAGATTTTGTTTGTTATACTGTTATTTAGTAAGTTGCTTATGAATTGCTTTGCGTGGTTTTTAACAGGAAAACCCAGAAAGAGCCAATGGGCATATCTTCAATGTAGGCAACCCAAACAATGAAGTGACAGTAAGACAACTTGCTGAAATGATGACTCAGGTGAGAAAAATTAGTCACAAATATGAGTCCAATTGATTTTCAATATACTACGGCACATGCTCAAATGTTGCAAAAACCAAAATTGACAGGTGTACTCCAAAGTGAGTGGAGAGACAGCTATAGAGAGTCCAACAATAGACGTGAGCTCCAAAGAATTTTATGGAGAAGGATATGATGACAGCGACAAGAGAATCCCGGACATGACCATCATCAACCGTCAGCTTGGTAATTTCCTCTTGTTTTGTCTGGTTTATATCTTTAAACGTAACCAAATGTTTTCTGACATATCGCTGTGTACAATAATTAGGATGGAACCCGAAGACCTCTCTTTGGGACTTGCTCGAGTCGACCTTGACTTACCAGCACAGGACCTATGCGGAAGCCGTTAAGAAGGCCACTTCAAAACCAGTTGCATCTTAGAGGTCATCTCTCTTATAAACACCTCAGAAATCATCTGGTGGCGACTATTCCATTCTTTTTTTTAAAATATTTACCCAACAGAAAACCTTTTATTCCGTTTAAATAGGTCATGCTAAGAAAATGAGATATCATGGTATGGTTGGTTCTAGTTTTCACGTTTTATGGTTATAGAGTATTTTACTGTTAATGTTTTTGGATTCGTTGTTGAATCTTTATATCTTGTATTTGTCCGTAAACTTAAAAAGGGAATGGTTTGTTCAAACTTTTAAATTTCACCTTTTATTGGGCTTCATATGTTACGTACATCTCTTCTTTATATCTGTTGATATATCTTATCTGGTTGGACTTCTACGAGTAAGTTTGAACGTTTTTGGCATTTCTCTATGTTGCTGTGGGTTGTGAATTATGGCCTTATTTGGAAATGCCTAGGCGTCCAACAATATTTTCGAAAATTGGTTTCCCAATCAAATATCACATCGAGTGTAACAAGTAGTCCTCCTGTGTATTTATAACCACAAAATATGACAAGATCGCCGCCAAAAAAAAAAAAAAAAAAAAAAAAAAAAAAACAAGATTGACAAGTTCAAAGAACGAAAGAGATTGATGAAGTTTACGGATAGGCGTTTGCATTTTACTCTTTGCTACACGACGAACAAGCAGTTACCAGAACATGAAATTATTTACCATCACTAGAAGATTGCTCCAATATGACAATATCAAATGTAAAAAATTGGAAATACGTCACGATCACATGACACTTGATATATAACAGGAAAAAATTGCACAAATGTGGGCACGCATCATATGTTTAATTTGCTCTCGCCTCTCTTTTTGTTCTAATTTTGAGGACAACAGAACAAACAAGGACCCCTTTCTTCTTTCTTACAACAAAAGAAAAAAACAACGAAGCACAGCAAAAAATATTTCACAAAGGCATGCACAAAAGGGGTCGCTATCGAACAGACGCAGCAGCGGCAGTAGTACATAGTATGCACCGCAAACCCGACCGCCCTGGCCTGTCTCCATCACCATTGTCATCATCTTGCTCATCCTCCTCTTCCTCTTCCTCATCCTCCACCCCGTTATCGTAGCCATATTCATACCCTGAAGAACGTTTGCTTGTCTTGTTATCGCTGTCGCTGAAGGCTGCATCCATGAGACACGTCATGTGATAACCATGGCAGCAGAAGAAGACCACCACGGTGTCTCCTCTTATCGAGACTGGGTCGAAGCACATGCAACACCGTGTGTCCCCTCGTGTCTTCGACTTCACCTCAGTCATCTTTATGCTCAAAGATTTGTCTACAACCATTATCCGAGAAGATGATCGGTTATTGTCTTCTCTTTTGGCACGTGAATCTTCTTCTTCATGGCTCAGGCATACCCCACGTCTCGCCTCGTTGAAGCACTTGACAAGAAGATTAACAATGTCTGTCTGTAAAATTACACAACCCCACAACGTCAGATCTTCCTGAAGTTTGTTCCAGATATTCGATCAGAAGGACACTTGGTGACAAGAAATGCGTACCTTGAGAATGTCATTGCAACCATGTCTAAGAGATGTCTCAGTTCTGTAATCTGTCACGATTTTGACCAAGCGGTCCCTTAGTCTGAAAGCAGAGGAAAATCATGAGCTTTACACTGTTTTAGCATAAAGTTATCAGAAAGTATATAATGCAACCGGTGCTCTGTGCGCACACATAGCTTTGGGTAAACAGAAAAGATCGACCAAGGAAGGACACTTGGTTGAAAAATCTCAAGAATAATGTAACAGCAACGCGGGATAGTAGTTATTACTAACCGAGGTATTTCCAAACCATTTGGGACCATATTTACAATGTAAAGAGGGTCGAGGTTGCCAACTGTGTGCTCTAACAGCAAGCCTACCTAAAATTGATGGAAAGGAACAGAAGATTAAGAAAAAGTACTGCGACGACAAAAGCTGTCCAGAATCAAGGCGGATTGATGGAAAGGAAAGGAACACAGTTTTTACCATCTCGGGTTTGTTCAGACACTGTTTAATCAGTTCTTCCCATAGATCATCATCGTGCTGCATAGAAACAAATTCCACAGCCTGCACAAGATCGATCAATTTTAAATCCATGGCTCATTTTATGAATAGCCAGTCAAGCAAGACATCAATTAGACAAGGAGTGCGAAAAGAATACACATTACTAAAAAAAGAATAAAAGGAAAATTACCTCTTCTATATCTCCGAGTTTATTTATAATGACAGCAAGAGCTTGTTTAGCATTTCCCATCCTCCCCAAGACAAAAACTTGCTCTTTTAATAAATCTTTCTTGACACAAAGTTCATAAGCCTGAGGTTTTACAATATATTAAGTTCACAAAGACATAACCCAGCAATAGCTCGTTTTAGCCAGCTATCTAGCTTGATATGTTGACTACCTTTTCTAACTTGTAATGCTGACTGCTGCGTAGGAATGGAAGTAGCATCTTAGTATCGTATTCTGCATATAGTTCTACCTACAGCATGTATTTATCTTAAGGAAATATTTAAGCAAAAAGAGGAAGAAAAAGAAAACATTTTTTCTATTTATTGAGTTCATACCTGCATATCATGATAATCTCTGCCAGCATTTGGACTGACTTGAAATAACTCATGTAGATACAAGTACAGGTAAAATCTTGAATCCAATTTGTTGCCAGCTTTCAGAAGTTGTGGAACAACTTCAGATGGAGCAATCAAATCCCTATTTTGGATAAACAAGGCGGTGGCACGCTTGGAATCAAGCGACATTAACTGGACAACCTACACAAGCAGATAAGGGAAACAAAGTTCACTGGTTTGTATGGCAAAATTATGAGAATCCCACGATAGTACAGCGACAGATCTGCCTAAATGCCCTCATCTACCTTTCCACGAATTGCCTCGTGCAAGCTGTATTTCTCAATGAATTCAAACACTTCGGGTTTGAGAAGCTGGAAAAAGGGAAAGGAACATTTTAGCAGACTATCGATTTAAGACGGTCTGAACAAGACAAAGGGACAATACTTTACAACTGTATCTCTTTCTTAGTACACACTTACATCAGCGTATAAGGAGAAAGCTTTCTCGTGCTGTCCGTCAATTACGTAAAGTTCAGCTAGTGCCTGAAATATGAAATGATAAAACACTCCGAATCCGTAAATGTTGATAACCCTCAGCTTAAAAGGACAGACAATGCTGACCTCTTTTAGGGCATTGGTCATTGAAGATGTGTTCAGCTGAGGCTCTATTGCTGAGATAACGGGCAAAGCAGAATATACCGAACGTGGCCAAGATTTAACAGTAGACAAAAGCTCCTTGTGGTATGAGGGGTTGGTTGCCAATGCTACTAGAGCGACCTGTATCATAGGAATATGATTTGACAGAGAGTGAATGAGACCTAAATAAACTACTCAATTTTCTTCTATTGATTCTTTACTCTATCACAAGAAAAAAGTGGGAAAATTTACAAAAAGTTTTTTATATATACAAACCTCGTACACAGTATCCTTGAGCCTTGGGTTATCTGTCGGCATGTATGGAACAAGAACAGGCAGCTGGCGTAGTTGTGCAAAGTGGAAAACCCACCTGAAACAACAAATGCATGATAAAAAATGTAAACAATAACCACAAAACGAAACACTTAGCAAATAAGAGATATTAATTTGTTCAAACCTCTCCCAGGCTGAAGCAGATCCCCGCAACAATTTGGGACACAAAGATGCTGCTTCAGCATATTTTCTTTCCACAATCAGATGATCAAGATACCCAGCACCCACCTAGATAAAAAAAATCTTAGGTAAAGTCACAGAGAAAGTGGAAAGGGGTCATAGAATATTTCTATGACATGATTTGTTTCTCCGACCGATATCTGCTACACTTATTTTCTAACAAGTACCTTATCAATTAGTTCAGTTCGTCCTTCACCCGCCTCAACAGCTGCTAGGGCTTTCTCGTGGAATCCATGTTGCAAAAGCCAGTTAATGTGATCTTCAGCATCCCTAACAGGTAACAAACCAGAATAAGTATATATTCATCAACGAAGCACTAGATTAACATGGTCAAAGAAGTAATGACCACAAAAATCTACCTGGGCTTTGCAATCACAACATCCTTTGGAGAAACAAGATAGTAATGTGGTTCATCACCAGCTGCCCACTGGCCCCCAGCGTAGCTGCTACCTAGTTTCACATCACTTTTTTTAGTAAGTATTCAAAGATAAGCTTTGCTTCCCTAAAAACAAAATTACTTTGCAAAACGAACTCCAACCTGGGAAAGGAGCGTGAGCAAGGGAATAATCTTTCGCCTTGTAATGCTCAAAGCCATGTACAGGAAGAGCATCCATTGTAAGTTCATCGTTATTCCATGATACAATGCGTACTTCAGGTCTCTGGGCATTTCCCTGGATTACTTAAAATCAGACTCAGCAACTGCCCTAAAGGCCAGCCAAAATATGTCCCTATTTCTCATATGTAACACTAAAGACACCACAAAGAGGGTACCTGCCGCGATAGAGTAGTAGTGCTGCTAAATTCCTTCTCACCATTTTCTTCAACGGGTATATAAGCAAGAATAACTAGAGAATCCCCAAAGGGAGCAATCCCTGAAATATAATAGCTGGTTTGGAAAGATGCCACAATATCCACTTGGGTTAGACTAGACATCTGAATCTTATAAGTTCCTGGTGTTTGCTGGTCTAATTTAATCGAAGCAATCTTAACAGATGTTCCCCAACCTATCACAAGGACAGTATCATCCTGGAAATAATAAAAATACCCCCTTAAATTAATGCTATTACATATGAACTCATTCCGGTGAAATTAATGAAGAAAATAGACAAAAAGAGTTATGCAGACTAACCTGCCAAACCAAGTGGGGAAGCAAAGCCTCAGGCCGGGGGCTTCCCCGCGGTCTTTCAATAAATGTAACACGCTCATTTTTAGCAGTATCATAAACTTTAACACCAGTATCATTAGCCCAGGCAATGAGACTTGCTCTCCATTTAACAGAATGGATTGGACCTTCCCCAGAATGCAGCACCTACAAAGTTACTGTTTATCAAATCCACAACGACTAAGCTCAACTCCAATACTTAATTCACCGGCACTCACACAAACCTGGTCTTTGAGACCAAACCACGACTTGGCGTTCATATACAAATGGCCAGACAAACCACCAGCAACAAATCTTTTTGATTGCTTTCTCGCGTAATCGGGGTCCAAAGATATAGCCTTCATGGGACGATGATACTCTTTTCTCATCTTCTCATCATCAGTGAAAAGACTATTTATAACAACAGTCCCATCATCTGAACAGCTTCCAATATACTCTCCCTCATTATCAAAGTTGAGATCATTAACCGGAGCAGTGTGGACACGAAATTCTTTAACCTAAACGAATCATAAAGCAAAACTCTTAAACTTCACCAAACTATAGCTAAGCAACACTAATCCTTAGTTCATCACCATAACTCTTAAAATATAGGAATTGACTTGAAATTCCAAAAATCGAGAAACTCAAAAATCACCAACACTTGCCTGATTACCCAAGAAATCGAGGATATGAACAATTCCATTGTGAGTACCAAGAGCGATCATCCTCGCAGCAACAGCGATGCAAGAAGCAGCGTCGTTAGATAGCAGCGTAGGTACGTTTCCACTCATCCGTTGATATTTAAGCCGTGGCTCTTCCTCAACCTCATCCTCTCCGTTATCTTCTTCCTCCTCCTCTTCTTCTTCTTCCTCCTCTTCCTCTCTTTCGTCATCTCCGTCGACGCCATTCTCCGACGTAACAGCAGCCATTACCACCGTGCAGAGTAGATTTCCTCCGATCAGAGATCAATTCGAAACACACAGATCTGCTTCTTCGTTGAAACTTTAGAAATTTGGTTTCGTGATTTTGGTACCGCGGTGGTAAAATTAATTAAATAATTACAGTATTGGTGATGACAGGAAGAGAAGAAAAAAAAAAATTGTAATTAATGATTTGGAAGGCGACAAAGAAAAAGGTGCCATGTGTGTGTGTTTCTTTTACGGATCAATTCTTTTCTGTTTCGATGGAGACGTGGGTTACATGTATCATCTCATGTATATATAACCCATTTAGTTTGTTGGCAATCATGCTTTTTGGGTTACATCATAAGGCCCAATATTGGCCCAATTTCTCAATAAAAGCTTTAAGATTCACTTTTCACTTGAAAAATCAGGTTTAGTCATGTAATTTATAATCATAATCGATCACTAAATGCCATTCAAAAAAAAAAAAAAAAAAAATCGATCACTAAATAACGCATAAATTTGTAATATTAAATTCATGAATGGCATTCATTAAATTGTATACATATGTAACTTGTATATGAGTGCTTCATATTTCTCACTTTGATTGATCACGTAACTTATATATATGTATAAAAAAGTACAAAGTAATATAAACAAAAATCACGTTTGTGTGGGAAGTCTGTCAGTTAAGCCTTGGCCCAATTGGTTTACCTGGTAGTCAGAAATGCAGGCGGCCTGGCTACCCCCAGACATTAGTCGGAAGGCATTCCAAACTCGGGACAGGCAGTANACTTTGATTGATCACGTAACTTATATATATGTATAAAAAAGTACAAAGTAATATAAACTTAAAAATTTTCATACAGAAAACATCACTTCAATAATAATAGCCTTGTGTATCTAATTATCTATAGACCANTTTTAAAAAAAAAAAAAAAAAAAAAAAAAGTAATATAAACTTAAAATTTTTCATACAGAAAGCATCACTTCAATAATAATAGCCTTGTGTATCTAATTATCTATAGACTATAGCCTNATCTATAGACCATAGGTATTCGTTTCGTCCTTCATTGAGAAAAAAGAAAAAAAAAAACTAATTATGTTATCCACGAACTCTCAAAAAATGAACTCAAGTGGAAGATGACATGGCAGGATCTGATTGATTCGTATATCAGGCTGATAAGTCCAAGAAGAGTCGGAAAGTGAACACCAATTATGAAATATAAATAATATTTAAATTTGATGAAATGGTATCCTATGCCAAACATTTGTACGTATTTAGACACAAACCATCGAAGAATGACGTGACACTTGCGACATTATTTGGATAAGCTTATCTTTTCATTATTTATTATATATATAAAAAATTTAATTGCTTAACACAAATGAATCTTACTAAATTATTTGACTCTTGCAGTTCTAAAGTTTGGACACAGAGAACTTGAAAAAGTTTCACTTCTGATTCCTAAATTTAAGTTAGAGAAGAAGAAAAAAAAAAAAAAGGTATGAATATCCGAATATATTCATATTAAATTAATGCATGGACATTTCGCAAAATACAAAAACTCTTTTCTCTCTCTCTTTGCCTATCACTTTCTTGATTCCAATTCGCTTTCTAGATTAATATTCTTTCATTTTTGGTCAGGAAACTTTCACATTCCAATATAGACGACGACATTCATATCCATGTCTAAGGTTCTTGAGCCCCTTGAAGATGAAGAAGAACAGAAATCAAGAAACCAAGAGCAAGAACAAGAACAAGAGGAGGAAGAAGAAGGATCGAAGAAGAAAGATCAATCTTTGTGTACACCAACATCAAGTGATCACAAGATTCCGGAGGTGGAGACATGTCCTCCACCACCAAGAAAGCGACCGCGTGAGATTTCTCTTACAAGGAAGAAGAGATTGTCCAAAGATCTTAAGTTCTTCGAAGCTACTGATGTTGGGAGCCAAGAGGTAGAGACTTTCTTTGTTCACAACACGAACCGTGTTCGTAAGAAAAGGAGAAGCAATAGTGCTTGAATCATATCTGATTATGTAGAGATAGTCCGCTTTTGTTTGTTTAGACATAATTTTCGTTATCGCTTTAATTGTATACCTATAATAATTAATCTTGTATTCGGTTTCGTGTTTCTTATGAGATTTTTAACTTTGATTCTGTACATAAATTTTGTCTTTGACGATTTGATCCTCAATGAGAAATAACAAATAGATTCAATTATGAGAAGCCAATCTAATCTTGGGTGCTAGAGTCATAGGTCTATAGCCAATCTAACCTACGTGTCCGCTTCGACCTTTAAACAGTAGGTATATTTATTTATGGATATTATATTACATTATATTTAAGAAAAAAGAGTGAAAAGGATATTTTTTTTTTTTTTTTTTTGTAAGTTATTTGGAAAACAATAATTTGATTAAAATATGACCTATATATGGTTTTATAACTTGTCTTGTAATTTTTTTTATAAATTGCATTTTATCACGGCTCAAAGAAATTTATGAAAAACTAAATGAACACTTACCTAATATAAGAATTTTAAAATGATGTAATCAGTTAGTGATATGCATTAGTCTAAGGTACTGATGTTAGAATATGTTTATTTTTTTTCTCTATTCTAAGTGAATTACTTGTGTATTTTTTTATTTTTTTAAAAAAATATCTTTTTGGTGAAGAAATGCACTAGTCTCAGCGCTTTCACTATTCTAAAAAATCTTATAAACGATATATACTAGTTTCAGAACACTCTTTATAATTTTTTACAACTCTATTCTTATTCCCAGGCCTCGATATTTTTGAGATTTGTAAATAGACAATGATACTTTTATCCCAATATTTACGAGCTTTTTCAGTTTTTATCACATTGTCAAACTAGTACATGGAGTTGGGGGTCAAGGCTGGATGTTCAGAATTTTACATAATTCCATTTTCAGCCCAGAATATACCCAAAAAAAAAAAAAAAAAAAAAAAAAAAAAAAAAAAAAAAAGAAAAAAAGATCATAGGATACGTTTTCTTTACTTTTTACAACAACCACGTTAGCAGTTAATCACCAACGTTCGCATACTGTAACGACACGTATCTCCACATGGCAATCCAAGAATTACAGTTTACTACCCCCAAGACCAAAGAGCCTTTTCTAATATTTATTTAAAAACCACTTTTTCACATTTACGGTTTTACTCACGAAAGACATCAACAACGATGGCACCGAGAAAACAAAAGAAAGTGGTTTCAGTAACGAAGAAGAAGAAAGTTGTGGAGGAAACAATCAGCGTAACTGTAACCGAAGGAGATCCAAATGTTACCACTGAGACACAGACCGATCTAGAAGAGACACAAGACTTCACTTTGTCCATTCCCGTCGAAGAAAACATTACTACTGTCGATGTTGGAGATGATCAGTCTCCTCCACCGCCTGAAACTCCGGTTACCGCAAGTGAACGTATCGTGAAAGAGACCGATAAGTTCGAGAAGAAGAATAAGACCAACAAGAAGAACAAGTACAAAAAGAGGGATGTTTTGGGTGGAGATGAGAGTACAAGAGATATGTCTATAAAGTGATGAAGCAAGTGCATCCGGAGTTAGGGATAACATCGAAGGCGATGACGGTGATCAACATGTTTATGGGAGATATGTTCGAGAGGATAGCGTATGAGGCGGCCAGGTTAAACGATTACACGAAGCGGAGGACGTTGTCTTCGAGGGAGATCGAATCTGCCGTGAGGTTGGTTTTGCCCGGAGAGCTTAGTCGCCATGCCGTGGCTGAAGGCTCTAAAGCTATTAGTAACTATTTTGCTTATGATGTAAGGAAACGTTAGTTAGTTTCATGTGTTGGAATTTGTCTTTTTCTTAACTTGATGGTTACTTAGGGTTTCAGTGTAAGGTTTTTTTAACCTAGCTATACTTTATATGGTTTCTAGAATGGTGTTCTTGTATGTGTATTATGTCGTTTTTTTAATCTAGTGTCCTCTGTTTTGTAAGATGTTTGTTTTGCTTTCTTATGATAATATATGTATGTTATAGTTTTAGAAATAATGGATTTTTCATTTGTTGGATTTTTCATATGGATTAGGAATTTATTTTGTTAAAAGAAGTATCATTTATGCGGGGGTTTCATATGGATTAGATTTGTTGTCTATTTAAAAATAAAATAAAAAATTTGTCAAAGATTGGTATCACAATATTTATTTCTTGTAAACGATTCAATATCAGATTTTTAATCAAAAAATGATTTCAAAAATTCAACAACGTGGGCAATTTATGTTCGAAATATAATATATTTTAGAAGAAAAGTTTTTGAGGTTTATTACATAGATTGAAGCAAACATAGAACTGAAAATAGTAATAAACTTGATATTTTGTTATCAAATCAAAGGTTCTCCTGCGTTGTTTAATTATGGTCTCGTTTTTTTTTTCATATAATCAATGATAATTTTATAAGTTTTCTTCATACATTATTTGTAGTGTAATCTTTGATTTTTACATAATAAATAAATAGATATTAAAAAGAAAAAGTAAAGTATCATTTTGGTTAGAGATTACATAGAAGTTATGTGTCATCCACAATTTCTCAATTAATAATAGAGTGATAAGATTATTTGCCATGCCAAGAATAATGTTGTTACTGATTTATTACTGATTTACAAATTTACTCAGTCTAAATTTGTGCAAACTGTAATCGCCGCTCGCCTCCGCTTCTTACAAGTCTTGCTGGTCCGGGGAGGAGACCGACGGCCGGTGGCTCCTTAGCACCGGAGTAGGTCTCCTCCCTCCTCTGCTTCTCTTTTGTTGTCTGTTTTTCGGGTTTTCTAGGTTTGCGCTACTCTTCGTCGATCTCAGGAATTGGTGGCTGGGTCTTTTGATTTGGGTGAGGTTTGGATGCGGTGTGCAGAGAATTAC